>JAJJMB010005862.1:53433-108635 GCA_023531105.1 Papaver atlanticum | reverse complement strand
ATAAAAAAAAAAAAAAAAAAAAAAAAAGACCATACCAATAGACCAATCGGAATAAATTTTAACACTTGGATAGCAATATGTGTGTGTTCTCCCTGTCTCCGTCGCCTAAATAAGCATGGAATGCAGGATCCACGGGAATTACCATGTAATCTGCTGACAAGAAGCATGCGCTTGGATCCACAAGATCTAATCATGTTGTTAGTTCTAAATAAATAAATAAATAATGTGTGTTCAATAAATCGACCGCTGGTTCCCTCGTATATGCCAAACGAGTTGATCTAGAATTAGGATTATTGACCACTGGTCCCCTTGTATATGCCAGTTGTGGTTATATTAGTCAGACCGGTATCTCAATCCATTAGGATAGGTTCATCTTGGCAGAGGCCTTCAGACAGATATGAGAAAACACCGTTCACCTAGTCAACATCAAAACTATCTATGTTTTTCTATATCCATCTCTTAATCTATCCATGTGATTTGTTGACTCCGGATATTGATGTTCATAGTGAAACTATCTGAGTAGAGCTCTGTCACTTATATATGAATTTTAGTATGCTTGAGTGCAAACTCGTGTACATCAATTGGAATTTCGCATCAGGGTACTTCCTCCCGTAATCAATAAGTATGCCAACCAAGGAGGTTCTTTAGTGCCATTTCAAGGTTCTGCGTAGATAGCTAGGATCTGGAGTAATGTTTTTGTGGGTACACCTCTGGTAAACCCTCCCAAGACTATAACTCGGCCACTAGGGCCACCTAGGGGTTCAAAGGCTTGTTGCACATGCTAAGTGCAATCGCAATGCCTGTGACAGTGAGTTAGGATTTTATTTTGTAGTTTTTATTTGCTCGGGACTAGCAAATAATAAGTTTGGGGGTATTTGATAGACGCATTTATGTGTCTATTTTCATCTCTATTGTGTATATTGTTAGTACCCATTTTTGTACTTATTATGGTGTTTTATGTGTTTGTAGGTATTTTTGGGAAATAAACATTTTTGGAAAAATCGGCTCGAAAAATTATGCGGAGCACCCCTGGAGGATATTTGTTATTCAGACTCTCAGTTTGGATAAGGGGAACCTCAGTTGGGCACCTGCTATTCGCACCCCCGGTTTGGTTAGGGGGACACCCCTCTCCTTCCTTGTTTAAAAATGAAGAAAAAAATTGGCGGGAAAACTTATATGAAATACTCGAAGATTTCTATAAAGATTTCCAGCGTGATTTTATGGGAGAATTTCATGGGATTTGTTCGTTTTCATCCTTCCAGCATGTTACAGGATTGGTAATGCAGTTATTGATGATAAATAAAGAAGATTTCTATGATTCTCGTAAAACAGGGGAAGAGAGAAAATCCAGAGATTTTGTCTTTGATTCTGTTCTATTTAAGGGAGTTGTATGTATCTGCAAGAAGTATACCTCCATCTGTGATCAATATACAGCGTGATGAAGTGTGTCTACTGCGAGTTACCGCGTGAAAGAGAAAGATCAGGAAAGAAAACTCGTGTATTGAATTATGAGAGGATTATTGGCATTTACTGCGAGATTTGATGATCCCTGTCGAGTATAAAAAGGGTGATAGAGGTCAAAGAAGAAGAGTGGAAAGTTGGGAGCAGTTAGGAAGAACCAGAGAGTCGAGAAATCAAGTGGCAGAAAAACTCCATTTTCTGCTGCTGTGAAGAACACGAAGAACATAAGACGCACGCAGAACCGTCGTTTTCCAACAGTAACAACGACAATTGTTTGTGGGTCGTATTGCTACAGTGACAACAACACTTCATTTTTATCGTTCTCTGTAACAGCTCGGTTTGTAACAAATAAAAGTGTTACAAACCCGGTTTTATTGTTTTTCTCCCATTTCATTATTGTGAACACCATTTTTGAGCAATAAAGATGAATTTTGAGCGTGTTTCCATGATGATGAGCTAATTCTCGCGTAACCAGGGCACGGAGGAAGCAATTTATGCATGAATAATTGGTAACTATTCTATTTTTCTCTAATTTGTATTTTATAATTCACTCAATCACTACTTTGTAGAATTTTAATTGTTTGCATTATTTTCTTAATTAGTTGTGATTCAATTAGATAGGTTATACTTTGTTTAGATAATCTATGCTTAGGGAATACAATTAATGTTTGAGAATATGCCTGATTATTTGTGAATTAAGAAATAAGAGATTTAAAAGATAATTAGAGTTTTGGAATTTTTGCCATCATTCATTCATGTGTAATAGTGGAATCTAGTGTCTTGGTTATTTTCAATCTTGAAATCAAATTTGGAATTAAACTTTCTCTATTTTTTAGTTTAAAGAAGTCTAAAATCAATTGCTTTCACAAGTCTCAACGAACCTTTTACTACCACTATCTAAAATTTCATCACTCTTACTAGGATTGGTTCCCCAATTGCTAGATAAAAGTTGCTATTTACAAGGCATCGATCCTACCATCTTGAGTGATTACTTAAGATCGGCTTCACTAATAAAAGTCAAACCAATACATAAGTCAGGCCTAGCTTGTGAATAGTTTTACCAAGATACATAAACAAATTTATGAGCGGTTATTCTAAACACAAATATTGGTAATTCAAAATAGATTTGCAATGAATAACAATACCAATAATCCTAGCGATTTCCCTTTCGATTCACAAAACGAGTTTATGAACTTACTTCCTTTAAACGAATGTAAAACATTGTTTCCTTGGATGAAATCTTCACTCATACCCATACATAATCACAATAGCATTCATATGATTATGTCGATGTCTTATATAAATAGTTTAATGGTTAAGCAATAAACCTCGTATTGTATTCCTTAATACTATGTCTAATTAGAGTATCATACACAGCTTCGCAGTTATGTTTTCAATGTGCACGACTTGAAAGATATGTTAGGGAATGAAACAGTTCAAGTCAAATATTACTAACCTCAAGAGGAAGGATGATGTTGTCGTTGTAGCTCCATACTTCTTTACATTCTTCAAGTCTTCATGTAATACTTGTAAGTCTCATATCCTAATACTTTCAAGCTAACCTATACGAAGTTGACTCTAGTATATAATCAAGCGACTCTTTAAATGAGTTTTGATTCACTAAAATATGATAACCAAACTTGACATACCAACGCTTGGTGGGTTCAACCGAGCTATGCTCTAACAATCTCCCCCTTTGTCAATTTTAGTGACAAAACTCTTACATCATATGGATAAACAAATTACAAAAATTCATTATACACATACGCTTGATTCCAAGTTCAACATCACAAAACCTGCATTAAATTCAATCCTTAAATGCCGCTGCTGACATTATAATAACAAAGCTATTACTCCCCCTAAAGGTAAGATAGGTAGATTTTCAATCCGCACGTCTTTGTTATTTTCATGTAGTTCCTCATAACTACGTATCATATGATATGTAACTCCCCCTTAGTCTATGCTTTCACTCTTTTCGTTAGAATAAATGTTTTAGCACAAATGTCCTTTCCCTTAGTGATACCAACTCACAACAAGTCAATATCACTTGTTTACTCCATATATTTCTCCCCCTTTTTTTCACAAAATGACAAATAAACGAAAAAATAAAGGACAAACCAAAAGGATCTTACAAATCTCACAAAGAGAATTTGCAAACCTATAAGAGTTGGGAACGAGGGTTTTACACACCATTTTAGATAACCAATATCAAAACCGAAACTACAAGTAATTTGGTTTTAACATGTTATCTAGGAAACAATTGCCCAAAGCAATTTTCCCTAATAGTTTAGCAACTCAAAAATCGACTAATCATCTTTGTTCTTTTGCTAAACCGATTGCACAAGTACAATCGCTTATTCGATAAGACCAAAATAAAGATCAGAATCAACTTTATTTTTCTCATCAGGCTCTAATTATTCTCAATAATAACTTAGACCTTCCACTTTTAAACAAGACAAATACTAGGTTAGTTAACTAGTAATTCTTGTTAAGGCATTCAGTTAGACTTGAATAACCGAAACCTCCACATTTGATAAGTCTAACTTAGATCCGAAAAACTTAGTTTCTCTTATCCGGAAATCACTTGGACTAAACAAATGATCCTGAAACACTTTTGTTAAGCTATAAACAATCCATACAAACCAAATAAATCAACTTGCATAATCATTTATCTTAACCGGAATCAATTGAAACAAACATAGACATTATAGCACCGCAATTGCACCGAAATTTTGTAAGCCTAAACAATTGATACCAAACAATAACGAAAGATAACAATAGGTTTTCTTAACCGCAAAAAATTGAATCACAATCAAACATCCATACACAAATAATAGAATAAACATCAATTGTACCGAAATTTCGTTAAGCCAAGGCAATAATTATTATGCAACTAGCGTGACTAATTCTTGTACCCACATGGAGGTAGAACCGAAACTTGTTTTGGTAGAACCGTGAAACCCATGATTGGTGATTTGATAGGATAATCAATCACATAGTTCTTGGAAGTCAGATGAACCAATTCTAAACTTGTTTGGAAGTGTGGAAAATCGGTTCCAAGATGGTAAATATGAAAAAGGATTTACCAAGTAAAGGTGTCGACATACTTTGATCACGTGCAGTAATTCTTACCTTTTATTGTTCAAAGATATTCCTTAATAGCTATAGGAGAATCCCGGATCGAAATAAATTGAGAATCTTTTAATTAATGATTTTAGTTTTATATGCTTTTAATTTGCAGCAATTAAAATGCATATCTTTAGAAAATAAAAATTAGTAATGTGCATTTACTAGTTGGAGATTTCGGTCAATATTTGGACAGAGCATTTCCAGGAATTATGAAAACCGAATTTGGAAATATATTGCATATCTTGAGAATATTTCCGGTTTTGGAAATTCCTTGGTGTCCAAACTTCCTTGGTCTATAAATATTGAAGTTTGCATTTCAAGAAAACTAATCCTCAAAGCCAGCAAAACTACCTAGTTGTGTTGTTACTGGTGGAGCCGCCTATTCGGAGAGGAAAGGAACCTAATTAGGAGAAATCTCTTACAGCCACTCGGTTTAAAGACTTCTTTGGGATTGAGAAGCTCTATTAGTACCATTGGTGGGAAACTAGATAATTGCAGTTTATTATTAGTTTTCGATTGATTTGATTGACTAACGGTTGTTGAACTTTGATTGCACCTAGTTTGTTTATGCTTGAGAATCTTCTCTTCTGATATAAGATTCACTCAAACTAGATCGAAGTTTCGACGGGAGATCTTTAGACTGTTTGTAGATCTAAAGACGTCTTGTGATAATCCATTGTTAACAAACTCCGTTCTGTGTGTGATTGATCATAAGAGATTCAAGTTGATTGTGTGCAGGTGTTTATTGAAGATCTAAGAAGATTTGAAGACGAATAAGATTTCTGATTTGGGTTCATAATCTTTGGTGTGCACAAAACTTGATCGGCTGGGGATCCAACTATAATCGGTATATCTTTGTGATAATCTTGATTGATTAGTTGAGTAGATCGGCATCAATACGTTTCTTTGTGATTCAAAGTATTGATTGCAAAATCTTGACAATTACTTTGGTAGTTGTTATTGGATAGATCTAAGAACCTGACAAATAAGTTTATATGGATAAATGGAAGAGCCTTTTGTTAAACTCATATCACGAAGTTTGAAAAGTGTTGTTACCGAACAGATTTGTTGTTCCTTTACTGTTTGGAATACTAACCAAAGGAATTGTTCCAAGTGCGTGACTTACTGCAAGTTGGAGGCGCAGGGATACAGACGGAACTAGGTGAACTATAGGTTTAGTTGCTTGGTCTCAACTATACGAAGTTGGTTTGATTTTGTATAGCGGCTTAATCCTAAGAGTATTCAATTCTGGACAAGGTCCCGGGGTTTTTCTGCATTTGCGGTTTCCTCCTTAACAAAACCTTGTCGTGTCTTTTACTTTTCTATTTCCGCAATTATAATTGTTTTATTATAATTAGAAGTAAAATACACAAACGTTAATTTCTATTTACAGCAATCCTATTGTGTTTGGTTAAGTCCGAACCTATTATCAAGTAAACATACTTCGTTATTGTACTGTCTTTATCTTGTATCCATAGTCAATCACACAAGTTATCTTGTTGTCATATTGTCTCGATCTGGTATCCGTAGAAGATCATACGAAGTGTGAACCGATTAGTTGTATTGTCTCGACTCAGTCCATAGACAATCACTTTCGGAGAAAGGAATTATAGGTGGAAAAGTTTTAGATTGAGGTATATTTGGGTACCCTCGTCTTTTCAGATTTGGTTACAGCAAAAGGAAAGCATGCAGTCCTAGATAAGAGATACTACACTTTGCTGAGTCAAAAATCTAGAATTCAATTGATTAAATTTGGAGCAGCCAACACTGGATTTTTCCATGCAAATTTGAAGATTAGGCAAAATAAAAATGCTATTGGAGAATTGGAGGATAATGCTGGAAAACTATCAACAAATCAAATGGAAATTGGCAATACTCTTATTGATCACTTCAAAAATAAGTTCAAACACCAAAATGTTACCTTTGCAAATGGTATTTTTGATAGTATTCCTAATTTAATTACTCAAATTGAAAATCAGATGATGGAAGCTTTACCATATGCTGAAGAAATCAAGAGAACTGTTTTTAGTTTAAATCCTGATGGAGCTCCAGGTCCAGATGGGTTTTCAGGATGCTTCTACAGAGCAACTTGGAGTATTATAGGGGTGGATCTTATAAATGCTATTCAGTATTGCTGGAGAAAGCAATTTAAACCTAAAGGTATGAACTCAAACTTCTTAGTACTCATTCCTAAAGTTTAAGGAGAAAAAAAGGATGCACAATTTAGACCTATAGGTCTTAGTAATTTCTTCTTCAAAGTATTCACCAAGATTATTACTTCAAGATTCAGTGATCTATTGCCCAAACTGGTATCACCTCAACAAGTGGCATTCATTAAGGATAGATGTATTCATGAAAATATTGTGCTTGCCTATGAATTAATAAATGAAATGAAAATTAAAAGGAGGGGTGGAAATGTTGGTTTGAAGCTTGATATTACACAAGCATATGATACTTTAAGCTGGGAATTTCTGTTAGAAGTACTTAGAAGATTTAGTTTTCCATTTGGTTCTATGATTGGATTTTGAAATTGCTTGATTCTTCCAGAATATCAATTTTATTAAATGGTGGACCTGTTGGATTTTTTGAGACTGGAAGAGGGTTAAAGCAAGGAGATCCCCTCTCTCCAATTTTATTTGTAATTACGGAGGATGTACTTAGTAGGAAACTTGCTACAGCTGTTAATATGGGTCACATTCAAGCAATGGTAAATAGAGGTGGAGTTCAACCTTCTCATTTACTGTTTGCAAATGATATATTCATTTTCTGTAATGGAACAAGGAAGAATCTGCTGAATTTGATGAAGTTACTTTGGGATTATCAACAATCTTCTGGTCAAGTGGTAAGTAGGGAAAAGAGCAAATGTTTTGTGGACGGTGTGGCTTCTAATAAAAGAAGACTTATTGCTGAAACACTCCAGATGGATTTAACAAGCTTCCCTGATAAATATTTGGGAATTATACTAATGCCATGCAGAGTTAAAATAATTCATGTCCAACCATTTATTGAATTGTTGCAGAGCAGACTTGCTTCTTGGATAGGTACACTGCTTTCTTTTAAGTCAAGAATTACTTTAATTAAACATGTGCTCAGTAGTATACCTGTTTATAACATGGAAATTTATAAATGGCCCAAAAGTGTTATTCTTGAATGTGAAAAGATAATTCGTAATTTTCTTTGGACTGGAGATCCTGAGTCAAGGAAATGTATTACTTTGAAATGGGAGGAAGTTTATACTCCAGAGGAAGAAAGTGGGTTGGGAATTCGCAGTTTGGAGGCCATCAACAAAGCTATGTTAATGAAGCTACTCTGGAAAATCATGAATGAGGATGGAGAATGGGCTCAATTCTTTAGAGCTAAATTTATGAATTCTCAGGGTAGATGGATAAATCACTATAAACAATCCTCTATTCTTCCTGGTATCAAGTGGGTAAGACAGGAAACTGAAGAAGATATTAGATGGATAGTTGGAGATGGTTCTCAGATATCTTTTTGGTTTGACCAGTGGATTGGTGAAGGGCCCTTAATTGATCAAGTTGATCCTAACATTCCCCTTGTTAGTGATAGTTCACAATGGAAAGTGAACTCTTTAATTCAAAATGGTCAATGGAGTGTGCTAGATGAGTTACTTCCTTTTGTTTCTATGGATCTTTTACCAGTTATATCTCAGGGTGAAGATAAAAGAATTTGATGTGGTAACCAATATGGAAGGTTTAAAGTAGTTGATGCTTATAACAAAATCATATTTAAAAAGCAGTCTCATCCATTCTTTAAGAAAATTTGGGTTCCATGGATTTTACCTGATATTCCAAGTAATGTGTGGAAATTGAAGAGAGGTGTTTGTGTTACAGATGAGAATATATATAAGAAAGGTTTTAATTTGGCTTCCAGATGTTTTTTATGTAAGCAAGAACATGACAGTGTGGAGCATATGCTTTGGCATTATAACTATGGGCAAATATTGTGGAAGTGGTTAGGAGGGATTTTCTCATTCCTGAATCCTGTATCATTTGCAGACATCTTTTCATTTGGAAGAAACAAGAGTCCAATTATAAAGCAGTTATGGATAATGTCTTCCTTTGCTTTAATGGTGGAAATATGGTTTGCTAGGAACAAGGATGCTTATGATGGGATTGATACTTCAGTTGATCAAGTGAAGAGAAGAGTGTTGCATTTAACAGTTGAATGCAGTATAAGGATGAATGGCATAATGTGGAATGATATGTATAACTTGCTGATTCTCAGAACTTTTGGTCTCAGATGCAGACCTGTGAAACAATTGAAAGTGGTGGAATACTTTTTAAAATTACCAGATCCTGGATGTCTTCCTATCTGCTATGATGGACCTTCTCGTGGCAATCCAGGTATCTCAGGTTATGGTTTTATCTGCAGAATTGATTCTGGGGAAGTATTATGTGCAGAAATTGGTGGTCTAGGCATTGCAACAAACTTCATTGCTGAAGTGCTTGCAATTATTAAATCCCTGGAATGGGCAGTGGAGAATGGTTGGTTCAATATATTGGTACAGTCTGACTCTCAATCTATCATTATAGCTTTTCATTTATGGAATCTTCCATGGATTATCCTTGCTCGATGGTACAAGCTAAAATCGATCATTATTTCTCTTCAGTTCCGACATGGCTATAGAGAAATTAACTTTTCGGCAGATACTCTGGCTAAGAAAGGCTATATGCTGGGCCTTGGGAAAACCAGAAGATATCTTATGCGTCATCCTTGCCATTCAAGACTGGAATGGCCCATGGATCACTTATTTAGATTTTGCTAAATTTTGTTCTTATTTCAGTTTAATTTTGTAATGATTTGGTAATTTTTGGTAATAAAATTTAATGATTTAGCAAAAAAATAAAATAAAAAATAATCCTAATCCAACATAATCTCACTCTAACTTAACCATGGTACTGAGTTATTTTTACCATGGTACCACCATGCAATCATTTAAGTTATTAACATACATACACTCAGCAGCTTATTTCATAAGCAACCCATTCATTCTAAGCATCCATACACTCTACACATCAACAAATCTCAACTACAACATCATCATATACACTTTATCTTCCATTACCACCAAGCTTCTCCATCTGCTAATCTTAGTATCACCTGATTTAGGACTCAATCAAGCCCCTTCCAACTGCATCATACATACTATTATAGCACTGCTCAGTCGAACTCGCAAGTGTTTCTATCTCAAGCTTGTTTGTCAAGTTTAGTTGTCAAAACTATAAGTCTTGATTTCTAGTCTACTTATAGCTATGTCTCGGATTAGGATAGAATGTATTGTTGAGCTTTAGTCTTCACAGCGTTTATTGATTGAAGACAAAGATCTACTAAGGGGAGCTTGGAGGAACTTCATCAACAAAAGGTATGTGGAGACTTGAACTCATCTATCACTCAGAAGTCTATTTTATTCTATCTCCTATGTAGACTAAGTCGTATAGCTATATAGACTTTACATTATACACATTTGATATTTCGAGCTGAGTTTAACTCGCTTATATGTTTCTCGAAATATGTGTTGGAAAGCTTTTTGCTTTAACTACGTTCGTCATTATTCTTCACGAAAGTAAAAAGATGATCATGTGAAAATCGCTTTGTAACATCTTACATGATTTGTGTGAGAAAGTCATTTGATGTAGACTCGGAATGTTTCGTATTGATCATTCGATCACTTGAAAATTGCTTATAAGATAATAGTTTGTGTGAGACATCTATTGTTGTCTTCTAAGAATGTTTCAATGATTGAACTGGGAGTTTAGAACAATTAATCATTGTCTGGATATAACACAGTATGCATACCCGTATGCAAACTGTTGTAAGAATAATTCAGGTTCGGGAACCAAATATGCATACCCGTATGTGAACGGTTTTAACTGTTAAGTCCGGGAACCAAGTTTGCGTACCCGTTTGCAAACAGTTTCACCCGAGTTTGGTCCGGAACGACAGTATCCGTACCCGTTTGCAAACTGTCGGAAAAGATTAAAGTCCGGAACTTAAGTTTGCGTACCCGTTTGCAAACTTATGTGTTTAAGTTCTAAAATCGGTTAAGTATGATTTCATACTCATGAACAAATACTATTATAATGCAATCTTTGCAAACCGTGGCTAAAGTGTTCATGAACTAATTCTTTTGAATCAATCCAATTTTGCTTCAATTGTGTCTTGTATACTTCTATGAGAATATAAACAATTGAACAACTCTATGATGGGTAACACAATTAGATTCATTTGATCTATAACTGTAAAGATGAATGTGGTTAATACAAAAGTGTTCATATGGCTAACTTTGGTTAACTGTTATGGAGCCAACTCAATATACACGTTTAGGTTCGGTTACCCACATCTAAATGAAGGTATATTTCATTTATGTGTAACAAGCTAAGACAATCTAACGGTGGAGAGATATTGCTTTGGTTTTAAGCAAACTTAGCTTGAATCTTAAATCAGGATTTCATCCAACGGTGAATATTCATTGCTTTATTTCAAAGCTATCAAACCCTGATTTTAAGACTATATAAGGGAGAACTCTAGCAACTGGGAAACCTAATCCTCACACCTCCTATGTGATACTAGATGCGACTAGAGTCGATTCTCCTTTAACCTAGGTTTTTCCTAAAACCATTATAGGTTAACGACTTAAAGACTTCATTGGGATTCTGAAGCCAGACCCAACTATTTTCTCTGTAGTTGCATGTTCTGATCTTACTTGTTCTTGAGTACTATCTTCTCTAAGATTTTCTCGAGATTTATCTCTGATTGGTAAGATATAAAAAGTAATCACAAAGCTCTTCGTCTCATTCTTTGTGATTCCACAATAACTTGTTCTACTACCATATAGTTAAGTTATTGTGAGGTTATTGATATTTCTAGGATGTTCTTCGAGAATATAAGACCGAATTATCAATTGGTTCCTGTTCACCTTGATTTATCAAAAGACGGAACAAAAACTTCATAGGTATTTCTATGGGAGACAGATTTATCTATCAGAATAGACTTTTCTGTGGGAGACAGATTTGTTTATAAAGTCTTTGACTTTGGGTCGTAGGAACTCTTAGTTGTTAGTGAGATCACCTAAGAGAATCAAGTGCGTAGAGTCCTGTTGGGATTCAGAGACGTAAGGAACGCGACTGTACCTTGATCAATGTGAGATTGGTTAGGGCTCAACTACATTCCAGTCCGAAGCTAACTTGTAGTAGGCTGGAGTCTGTAGCGGCTTAATACAGTGTGGTGTTCAAATCTGGACTAGGTCCCGGGGTTTTTATGTATTTGCGGTTTCCTCGTTAACAAAACTTCTGGTGTCTGTGTTATTTCTTTTTCGCATTATATTTGTTTATATAATAAATTTTTTTTATCATAGGTTGTGCGTGGTTCAATCAATTGGTAAATCCAAACTTTGGTTATTGGTTGAAATTTATTGACACTTGAACATTAGTCTTTTGTACCGTTCAAGTTGTTTCTCATAATAATCAGGCTCGCGGATTTCTATCTGTTTGATTTGCTGATTACATTGAGAAACAGAAATATAGCTCTTGGATATATTTTCCTTGATTGAGTCTGACTGTCTAGTTGATTTTCTTGGAATTATATTGGAGTTAGTCCATACAGATTGTTTAACGAAATATTGGGTGTGGTTTTTGTACCCCCGTTTTTTCAATTGGTATCAGAGCGGGCTAACACGATAAACCTTATAAGTTTGTGTTTGTTTGATCCAAGAGACTGTCCCTATGGGAAATCACTTTGGGAAACTTGTATATGTGCATCTGTAGCACATACCAGAAATCCTTAAAGATTGTTCAGATTTTATTCTTCCTAAGACCTATGGTCTCTCAAGATAACCTCACATCATCTAAGACGTTAGAAATCTTAGATGATGGAAAACACTCTAAAGGAAAAATTAAAGATTCCTTTAAAAAAGTTCGTTGCAGGAAACGTGTGAATAAAAGCTCAAGGATATGAAACCTTTCTTGAATGCTTATCAATCTATTTGAGGAATACTATCGTGATGGATCAATTGACAAAGATCTATTTATGGCTTTTGAAAATGTTTTTAAATCTCTGGAACGACTAACCTTGATTAAGGAAAAGGTTTGTACTGGTAAAAATTCCGATTTTGTCATTCGTGACATTTATTCGGGTCTTGGCAACAACTCGGTCAAAATTGATAAAAAGATTTTTACTGATGGTGTTGCAAGTTCCAGTTATAGAAAAAAATCTTTCCTTTAATCATAAGAAAAAGAAGTCTAAAATTTCAATTAACCCTGAATATCATCATTACTATGATTATACTTCTGGTACATTTCACAAATATCAACCGGAGAAGGTGCATGAGGGTCCATATGCCCATCTAGCCTCTTGGTAACGAGATTGGCTCCACCCCATTTGTATATAACTTGAAATGGGGCAAGTAACGGTCTGATTTGTGTCTGTATATTATGGGTTAGTTTTATTTTCAGAATTTATTTTCTTTGAGGAAAAACTCTCTTAGAAGAATTTTTTTCTGTCCATCTGAGGTTAAATGATGTTTTGTAGTCTTGCACTACGATCTTCATCACACTGCTTTAACCCTTCTCAGTGTGCGAACCTCTTGGTTCAGGATTTAGAAATGGAATCCTGTTTCCCTTTATAGGTTACCGAACCAGTACGGGTCCAAGCCCACTACCTGTTTTCTATTAAGGGTTCAAGTACGCATACCCTTCTTCTTCTTTATCTATTTATCCGCGTTCGTGAACAAAGGAGTTTCTAGGGTTCACGCACCATTTCCATTATTTATTTTTGGAGGTTAAAAGGGGGTAAAGGCTTGTCATCATCTTCAAGGAGCATATCAAGTAAGATTTTCTCTTTCTTTTTACTCTCAATTTTTTATGGTTCATGGGGAAAATCAATAATGATGATAAGAATTCAAAGAAGATGTCAAAAAACCTTGTTTCATCTTCTCTTATGGGTATGAACATACCAAGTGACCAAGATTCTAATAGAATTAGATTCATCAATGATTCTAGTAGTAATATCTTTGAAAAGATTTCTTCTAGTGGTTTTATTCTAGAAAAGAAATTGGAAAAGGAAAGTGGTCATAAAGAAGATTTGATGTGTTTTGAGAAATATAATCTTGGTAACATTTTTAATGGTCTTGGTGAAGGTTTCGACACTCCCACAAGAATATTTTATGTTAACATCCATGATGTTAATCTTGATGACTTGGAATTCAAGACTGTTTAACAGGAAAAGGATTGTTGTTGATAGAGAATTGATTTCAAGGATTACCAAAATTTCTTTGGATAATTTTCGCCTTCCTAGACCAAGAGGAGAAAGACCATCCTATGAAACCATTTCTAATGGTCTTTATGGAAAAAATGTTGATTGGTTTGAAGGGAAACTTCCTACTCTTGATCTTAGTCTTGCTTTGATGAGTTTCGGAAAAATTGGCATTTATAATCTTTGTCCCTCCACGATTGAGAATTCTCGGTGGAGTCGTGATTTTGCGGAGCTAGTCTATTTCCTTGAATTGGGTGCTCAAGATCTTGATATTTGTTGATTTATTATTCTTTAAATGATCTCGATGATGTCATCCAACAAGAAGTTAAGCTTTCCATGCTTAATATGGCAAATTTGTCGTGCATATTCCATTTCTCCCATTAGAAACTCTATTGGAACTCCCAAACTTGTTCGTCCTTGTACTTTCAAACGTATGAAGGTGAATGCTTGCAAAAGACAAAGATGTGATCCCCTTGAAGGTTCTTGTGATCCTACCACCTTGAGTATTCTTCATCAAATTCGCAAGGGTGTTCGTAAGATCAATTCCAAGGTAAAATGTGTGCAAGAACAATTATGTGTAATTGCTACAAAGTTTCCCGAACTCAAGGAAGAAATGAAAAATGTTCAAGCCTACTGGATGGAGTCCGATGACGAAGATGATTATTGAATTCTAAAACTTGTCTAGGAAACTTTTTATGAGAATTTATTCTTATGCTTTAAGAAGGATAATTAGGATTTGGAATATCAAAGATTGTGATTACACATAGCTATTGCCAATGATTTTCATCTTGCAATGTTTTAGATTTATTTATTTAAATTCTAAGTTATTTGGAAGATGATTTTGCAGTATTAATCTTTATTAGTTTCATATATTGCAAATAATTTTATGGGATATGTGTGTTTACGTCCGTGAACTATGATTGTCCCATAAATGTCAAAAGTTAAGTCTATTATGTCATTATGCAAATATTGATAAAAGAAAGAATGAACTTTTAAATATTCCGCAGTATTGATCTTTCCCTGATCCACTTCTATGTGAAAGTATTGTATGGCTTCGTAAGTTTTCTTATGTTGAGCATTTCCGATTAAATTAATCATTAAGGTTCATTTATGGTAAATTTAATTGAGTTTTCTGGATACAAATTCATGTTTCATGTGATTTGTTAATGTCCAAAGAAATCCTTATTTTCTTTTAAAAGTAAGGTCGCTCTTGTTGTTCTTTCGGGAATGAAATTTTATAGGGGAGAGTTCTTAATTGAACTTGTGCTTAATTGTCAAATCTGTGTGGGGAGTGTGGTTGTGGAATATTGTAGGAGTTATTTTGTATCTTCATAAACCCCTTGATGAATACATTAAGTTTCAACTATGTGAAATCATCGAAACAAATTTGATATGTTCTCTTTTAGTCATGAATAATATCTTTGAGAGTTTCATTATGATCCCGCTAGTTTTCGTACCTTTGCCAATTTATATCGACAAAAAGGGGGAGAATTATTTTGTAGTTCACACTACATACATATGGTTTACGAATCATTATGTAAGGGGGAGTGATTTTCACTGTGAGATGAAGTATTTACTAAGGGCGAGTGTTACATATCACCACAGTATTATTGTCAAAGTTGTGATACAATTGAATTTTAATGATGTGTAATAATACTATTACATTGTATAACAATAATTGAGAACAACTGTTTTCTTATTGTTATGGCTACGGATCTTCAACAACTATGATGCTGAGTTGAACACGTTCAGAATCACTGGACTACTTGGAGCGACAAAGAATTCAAGGAATGTTGAAGAACCAAGGAAATCAAGCAATTGGATGAGAAGCAACAAAGTTTATTTATTTTGTAATCCATATGCATTGATAGTTTTGTCACTAAAATTGACAAAGGAGGGGGATTGTTAGAGCATTGCTCGGTCGAACTCGCAAGCGTTGCTATCTCAAGCTTGTTTGTCAAGTTTAGTTGTCAAAACTATAAGTCTTGATTTCTAGTCTACTTATAGCTACGTCTCGGATTTGGATAAAATGTGTAGTTGAGCTTTAGACTTCACGGCGTTATCGATTGAAGACGAAGATCTACTAAGGGGATATTGGAGGAACTTCATCAACAAAAGGTATGTGGATACTTGAACTCATCTATCACTCAGAAGTCTATTCTATTCTATCTCCTATTGAAACTAAGTCGTATAGCTGTATATACTTTACATTATACACATTTGATATTTCGAGCTGAGTTTAACTCGCTTATATATTTCTCGAAATATGTGTTGGAAAGCTTTTTGCTTTAATTACGTTTATCATTATTCTTGAAAAAAAATCAAAAGATGATCATGTGAAAATCTCCTTGTAGCATCTTACATGATTTGTGTGAGACAGTCATTTGATGTAGACTCGGAATGTTTCGTATTGATCATTCGAGCACTTGAAAATTGCTTATAAGCTAATAGTTTGTGTGAGACAACTATTATCTTCTTCTAAGAATGTTTCAATGATTGAAATGGGAGTTTAGAACAATTAATCATTGTCTGCATATAGCACAGTAAGCATACCCGTATGCAAACTGTTGTAAGAATAATTCAGGTCCGGGAACCAAGTATGCATACCCGTATGCGAACGATTTTAACTGTTAAAGTCTGGGAACCAAGTATGCGTACCCGTTTGCGAACTGTCGGAAAAGATCAAAGTCCATAACTTAAGTTTGCTTACCCGTTTGCAAACTTAGGTGGTTAAGTTCCAAAATCGGTTAAGTATGATTTCATACTCATGAACAAATACATTTATATATGGGGTAATTTGCGTTACCTTCCCTGTAAAGATTGGTAATTTGCATTACTTCCCCTACAAAAATAAAATTAGCAAAACCTCCTCTCGTCAATAATTCCGTCTATTCCAAGTTAGCTGACTCAGCACTAACTTACACGTTGTTTTTTGTAGGAGAGGTAATTCAAATTACCAATCTTTACAAGGGAGGTAATGCAAAATACCAATTTTTACAGGGGAGGTAACGCAAATTACCCCAAAAAAAATAAAAACCACGTGTAAGTTAGTGTTGAGTCAGCTAACTTGGAATAGACGGAATTATTGACGAAAGGAGGTTTTGCTAATTTTATTTTTGTAGGGGAGGTAATGAAAATTACCAATATTTAAGGGGGAGGTAACGCAAATCAACCCTTTATATATATTAAGGAATGCAATCTTTGCAAACCGTGGCTAAAGTGTTCATGAACTGATTCTTTTAAATCAATCTGATTTTGCTTCAATTGTGTCTTGTATACTTCTATGAGAATATAAACAATTGAACAACTCTATGAGTAACACAATTAGATTCATTTGATATAGAAGTGTTAAGAAGAATGTGGTTAATACAAAAGCGTTCATATGGCTAACTCGGTTAATTGTTATTGAGCCAACTCAATATACACGTTTAGGTAGGGTTACCCATATCTAAATGAAGGTATATTTCATTTGTGTGTAGCGAGATATTGCTTTGGTTTTAAGCAACCTTAGCTTGAATCTTAAATCAGGATTTCATCAAACGGTGAATATTGAATGCTTTGTTTCAAAGCTATCAAAATCTGATTTGAAGACTATATAAGGGAGAACTCTAGCAACTGGGAAACCTAATCCCCACACCTCCTGTGTGATACTAGTTGCGACTAGAGTCGATTCTCCTTTAACCTATGTTTTTCCTAAAACCATTATAGGTTAACGACTTAAAGACTTCATTGGGATTCTGAAGCCAGACCCAACTATTTTCTCTATAGTTGCGTGTTCTGATCTTACTTGTTCTATCGTATTGACTACTATCTTCTCTAAGATTGGCTCGAGATTTATCTCCGATAGGTAAGATATAAAAAGTAATCACAAAGCTCTTCGTCTCATTCTTTGTGATTCCATAATAACTTGTTCTACTACCATATAGTTAAGTTATTGTGAGGTGATTGATATTTCTAGGATGTTCTTCTTGAATATAAGACCGGATTATCAATTGGTTCCTGTTCACCTTGATTTATCAAAAGACGGAACAAAAACTTCATAGGTATTTCTGTGGGAGACAGATTTATCTATCAGAATAGACTTTTCGGTGGGAGACAGATTTGTTTATAAAGTGTTTGAATTTGGGTCGTAGCAACTCTTAGTTGTGGGTGAAATCAGCTAAGGGAATCAAGTGCATAGAGCCCTGCTGGGATTCAGAGACGTAAGGAACGCGTTTGTACCTTGATCAGTGTGAGATTTGTTAGGGCTCAACTATATTCCAGTCCAAAGTTAACTTGTAGTAAGCTAGAGTCTGTAGCGGCTTAATGCAGTGTGGTGTTCAAATTTGGACTAGGTCCCGGGGTTTTCTGCATTTGCGGTTTCCTCGTTAACAAAACTTCTAGTGTCTGTGTTATTTCTTTTCCGCATTATATTTGTTTAAAGAATTAAAATATCACAGGTTGTGCGTAGTTCAATCAATTGGTAAATTCAACGTTTGGTTGTTGATTGAAATTGATTGACACTTGAACATTGGTCTTTGGTACCGTTCAAGTTGTTTCTCATAATAATTAGGCCCGCGGATTTCTATCTGTTTGATTTGCTGATTATATTGAGAAACAAAGATATAACTCTTGGATATATTTTCCTTGATTGAGTCTGACTGTCTAGTTGATTCTCTTGGAATTATATTGGAGTTAGTCCATATAGATTTCCTAACGAAATATTGGGTGTGGTTGTTGTATCCCCGCTTTTTCACACACAAAACTGACCACTCCCTCTACTTCTTAACCTGAACTGCAAACAACCATGAAAACCCATTAGCTCAAACATTCTAGATTCAACTACTAATAAGAATTATCTCAGTATCTCCTTCAACTCCAGTTCATTGCAGCAAAGTACAACCTCAACCTCAAAAATACTAACTTTTCAATCAATCACAAAAACAAACAAAAAACCAAAAAACATCAAAATTACCTTAGAAGTAGTTAGAACAACACCATAAGCACTACCAGAAGCAATCCCAACCCCTTGTAGCTTCTCAGCCACCTTATCAACTTCATTCCCATCTGCATCTGAAAACAAATCTGAATAAAATGCCCTAAATCAAAATCCCGAATGTCATAATCGATTGACAAAGAATCCCTAAATCAATTATCATTTTGAAACCCAAAAAAAAAAAAACTAAATCTAGTTGAAAATAAATCAAAATCAAAACCGAAAATAGATACCTAAATTAAACAAAGTAGAACAGATGCTTTCTCACGATTAGCTGAGAGTGAAGATCAGTTCTTCCAAGTTTGAACTCCGACGAACAAACTAAAATCGAAAAAATGAATCATAATACAGACTGAAACCCTAAAATCGATTTTTGAAGACCTAAAAATCCTAATATAGATGATGAACAAACTGAATCGAAACTGATTTATCAATCACGCATCTATAAATCGAAACTGATTTATCAATCAATACATTCTCCTTTTTCATCAGCTGAGAGGAAGAGAAGAGAGGATGAGAGCAGAAGAGAAAAAAAAAGAGAAATGAAAAATTCGATTTGGTTTCATTGGGTATGCCAAAATCACGCATGGGAGGAAACATCCTCTAGTGTTACTCATCTTGGGTGGAGACACAATAGTATGCGTGTGAATGGCACACACACAAACTCCAGGTGTTACGACCCAAGTGTGACGATGCGTGTGGCTGGCACGCCTATAAAAAAATTTCGTAACGGCTGCACTCTGTTATGAATTATTGAAAAATTCGTAACGGCTGCAGTCTGTTACAACTTTTTCGTAACGGCTGCAGCCTGTTACAACTTTTTCGTAACGACTATTTGTAACAGGAATTTTGTAACGGCCAGCAAGCCGTTACGAATTTTTGTTACTAATCCGGGAATTTGATGTAGTGGTAGGCGCAGGGATAATGCTGAGGGAACTAAGTAACTAGGGGTTGATTACTTGGTCTCAACTATACGAAGTTGGCTTAATTTTTTCTTTATATAGCGGCTTAATTCTGAGAGTATTTAAAACTGGACTAGGTCCCAGAGTTTTTCCTTATTTATGGTTTCCTCGTTAACAACATCTTGCTGTGTGATATTTATTTTTTTTGCTTAATCACACATTTTTATTAATTGCATAGCCAAGAAATTACAAAAGTTTACAAACTAAAAGAAACCAAAAATAAGGACTTAAAAGCAACAACCCAAAAATTAGAAGGATTTCAACAACAAAACCTATATAGTAAACTACATTAGGCATTTCAATTCGCTTCAGAAAATTGGGCCTGCCAGTGTGAATGATTCTTTCTACAGGTCCTAAAATTGCACGTCTTTTGTCTAGAGCATCAACAGAAAAATTTGCTCCACGAATGCTATGCTGATACACAATACACTCCAGATTTTGCTTTGCATTTAACCATCTTGTTTTGAGGTCCCAATGAATGTTGTCTTTAAAAATCACTAATAACATTATCCCTAGTTACTTAGTTCCCTCAGCAATGTAGTTACTAATACCTCAGCAATGTAGTTTGTAGTTGTGCCAATTCCACCTGACATTGTTCCAATTACTTGACAGTCATGATTCTTGGCAATTATACCAAACCCAACTGCACCTGGATTGCCAAACGAAGAACCATCACAACAAAACACAACATATCCATAATATGGAGCATCCCAAAAACATTCCTTGATGTTGTTATATTTTGTGAATCTAATACCCATTTGAAAGAAATCAATGATGTTCTGATCATAAATTTCCCCCCATTTTGTACTCTTCATTCTAAAACCACCCCCATGCACAAATTGCCATATTTTTCTTTTAAATTCATTGAATTGAGGTGATTTTTCTCCAAATAGCTTATTGTTCTTCTGAAACCATAGTTCTTTAATGATTGCACAAGCAGCAGTCATCCAGATTTCTTTTATCAAAGGGATTTTTTGTTGAGCTACTCTGCAAATATCACTAATGTATTTTGGCATCTCAAATCCAAAGAAAGAGCATATCCAAGACCAGACATTTAAACTGAATTCACATTGCCAAAGAGTATGATCCATATAGTCTTGTTTTGCAACACATATGCAACATCTGGATGCCATTTCAAAACCATTTTCCTTCATCACTTCATCATCCACATACAATTTATGTTGAAGTTTTCATATGTTGCTTGCAATACTAGGATGAAGAAAAGGTTTCCAGATCAAAGAAGGCCAATTTACTTTTGGTTCTTTTAACCTGATCTTTTCCATAGTTGTAGAAGTTAAAAATTTGCATTTTAAATCACCATTCCACACCACTACATCCTAATCTCCACTAACTTCAAGAAAGATTGTAGTATTAAACTAATTAATCTTTAAGTTCTTCAAGAATGCACCAGACTTTCCCATTTAATAAATCTTTGAGTGTCATGTTTATGTTGTCTTTTACAAAATCATTGAGACCAATGTCATTTATTATTGGAGTATCTCCTATCCAGATATCAAACCACACTGATATTTTTGAGTCATCTCCAATACACCACCTAATATGATCCTGTAGTGAATTCCAAACCCATGTTAAACCATACCATACAGAAGATTGCTTCCAGTTTGTGTTCCATTAACCATTTTTATCAGTAAATTTTGCCAATAAAAAAAGATCCCATTCTTCTTTTGAATTCATTATCTTCCACATCATTTTCATGAGAAGAGCTTTATTAACAGTCTTATACCCAATCCCCTTTCACTGAATGAAGTACAAACTTTCTTCCATGACAAGGTCTTGAATTTCCTTACTTCACTATCCCCAGACCACAGAAAATTCCTCATAATTCTTTCACATATCTTAATAACTGGAGCAGACCACTTATAAATTGCCATGTTATACAATGGAACACTACACAAGACTGATTCGATTAAGACTAATCTGTCTTGGAAGGATAACAATTTTCCCTTCCAAGCAGCTAACTTACTCTGAATCATCTCCACCACATGCCATACCATAGAAACAGTTACTTTACCTGGAGCAAGCATGACTCCTAGATATTTATTAGGAAATTTAGCTACATCCATATTTATTCTTCCACTAATTTGTTGCTTTTGCGCAGCTGACACTCCATCAATAAAGCATTTGCTTTTAGCCTTATTGATGAGCTGCCCAGAACTAGATTGATAATCATCAAGTAATGCCATTAGACTTTCCAAGTCATTTTTATACTATTACAAAAAATAAACACATCATCTGGAGAGAAAAAAAATGTGTTGGATGAATACCTTTTTTGACCACCATAGGTATAAGTTTGCCATTGTGAACCAACTGAGAAAGATTCCTGCTGAGAACATCCTCCATCAGAATGAATAACAAAGGTGATAAGCGGTCACCTTGCCTTAATCCTTTTCCAACAGAAAAGAACCCAAATGGTCCACCAGAATAGTTATTAACCATTTGCACCAAGATGTACATAAGCAATATTTAAGCAATACTTTACTTAAGAATTCCCAGCTAAAAACATCGTATGCCTGAGAAATATCCAACTTGAGACCTACATTCCTCCTCTTATTTTCTTCTTCATTTCATTAACCATTTCTGAAGCTAATAGCACTTGTTCATGGATACTTCTCCCTTTTATATAAGCAGTTTGTTAAGGAGATATAAGCTTTCCAATTAAAGAACTCATTCTTGTGGTGATTAACTTAGTTATGATTTTGAAACTGACATTACTTAAACCTATGGGCCTGAATTGAGAAGCAGTTTTTGCACCTTGATATTTTGGTAGAAAAACTAGAAAGTTGGAATTTAAACCTTTACGAATGAATTTTATGGTCCAACAAAACTGAATTGCAGCAACAAGATCTTGATGAATGATATCCCAACATGTTTTGTAAAATATTCCTGAGTAACCATCTGGACCAGGAGAGCTATCTGGATCCATTGAAAACACTATTCCTTTTATTTCTTCTGCATTAGGAGTTGAGTCAAGCATAGTCTAATCTTCAGCAGTGATTGAATGAGGAATAACTTCAAGTAAACTATCAACAATATGTACTTCTTTAAACTCAAATCTTTCTCAAAGAAATTAACAAGTTTAAAAGAATTTTTTTTTCTTGATCTGAGATGATATTACCATTAGAATCTTCAAGTTCACTGATTTGATCGGTGGCCTGTCTTATCTTCAGGTTTGTATGAAAGAAACTGGTATTAGCAGCACCATCCTTGACCCATTTAATTCTTGATTTCTATCTCACAAGAGTATTATGTTGAACTTCTATGCTAGAAAGTTCATTTTGAGCTTCCAATAGTGCATTAAGAGCATTGTCATCAAAAGGATTTTTATCAGATTCATTCACCGCCTCTTTAACTTTAGCTTCAGCTTCTTGTATCTTAACTTTAACATTGCCAAATACATTCCAATTCCAGTCATTCAGAAATTGTTTGAGATTCTTCAATCCTTTCATACAAAAGCAGGATCCCCATTTACTTTATTTGACCAACAATCTATAACCATTTGAAGAAAGTTTGGGTGCTATATCCACATTTTTAGAAACCTCTTAGGAGCATTTTTTGGCTTAGGAACACTTGCACATCCTCCTAATAGAGGTGCATGATCAGAAACCATTCTTAGTCCAACTTTATAACCTAATCACCATATAATTGTAACCCCTTTTGATTAAAAACCACTCTGTCAAGATTACATCATATTCTATTTTTTCCATGTTGACAATTTGACCAAGAGTGAGCTAAACCAGATTTAGGAGCCTGAATGAGTTCACAATTATTTAAACAATTTGTGAAATCCAACATTGTTGTTTTGTTTGGAGATCTTTCACCAATCTTTTCATCTAGAGATGTTACAGCATTACAGTCACCTAACACAATCCATGGCTTCTGAAGGTCACTAATCAATTACATTTCTTACCATAGGAATCTTCTTTGAGTAATTCCAACATGTGCATGAACTCCAGAAATTAAGACATCACCAACACTTACTGTAATCATCTGAATTGAAATTAAAATAACTTGAGGAGTTGTAGTGCTCTTATTCCAGAATAACCAGATGTTTCCTTTTTTATTTGAAAAGGTAGAATTATGAATTACCATACTCTGCATCCCTAAAAGATTTAACTTATTACAAAAAGATGCACTACAAACTACTTTTGTCTCTACTATCCATACTAAAAAAGGACTAAATTGATGAACAAAAGACCATAACTTGTCTTGAGCCCTAGATTTTCTAAGGCCCCTTATATTCTAAAATAATATCTTCATTTCTTGGATTGAGGGTTTTTTGTACCCTCTTTCCCTGGATTTTTCCTAAAATTATATTTAGTATTAACAGGTGCTTGTTTACTTACCTTACTTTCCTCTGATATATTGCTAGTTGTGTCATCACTTGCATTACTACTTCTTTTATTCTCTGAACCTACAACAGTGATAGAGGTATTCACCATTTCCTTTTCTACGATTTTTTCCCATGATGTGACGAGAATAACTTCCTCTGTAACTTTTCCAGTACTACAAATTTAAGAATACTCTTCTGCAGAGAATTTTGCTATACTATTTCCAACATTTTTGGTACTTCCATTATAACAGATTCTTCCTCTAGCTCAGACTCTTCATTAATAAAGGATTAAATCTACCAGACCTTAGAACTGCTTCCTCCATATTATATTTGCAACAAGGAGTCTCAATAATGGATTGCACAATAGAATCTTCTTCCCTTTCGGCATTATCACATATATCAAAAGGAATAACATTAATTAGTTTAGTACCTTGGACTTTTGCTGTGTGAGATCTCCCATTATTCTTGAACTTTACTCTTGTTCCTCTCCACATAACATTCAGTTATTAGATGTCCTACAATTTAAAAATTTTTACAGAATTTTGGACATTCAAGAATTAGGACATCTTGAAAGAACCTACCAAATTTTGTATTAATCCATATTATATTAGGAATTGATTGAGAAAAATTCCCCTTAACCAAAACATTAGCATAATAACCAACTTCACACTTTGCAGTAGCTGCATCAATTATGATTGGAGTTCCTATTTTCTTACAGATTGTAGATAAAATCTTCTCTTTCCAGAATTCAAGACCCAAACCAGGAAACCCAACCCATACTTGAGCTTTGGAACTCCTCTGATTTGCTGGATGAAAGTTTTAAGCCCAATTTCTGACTCTCAGAACTTGATTGAGAACTTCCCATTCACCAGTTCCGATATACTTACGATCAATCTCATTATCTAGTTTGATAGTGAAAAAACTTTTTCCTAATGGAATAAGTTTACAATCACCAACCAATTTCCATTGCCTTCATAATATTATAGATGCATCAACAAACTTAATTCGCTGTAGATTCAACCAATGAGAGAAAATTTCCAAGGATTTAAACCTTCTTTAAAAAGTTCATTAGGCAAATCTTTTGATGGATTTTTTTTTCAGAATTTTTTCCAACATTAAGACCTAAGTTATCAACATTATTTTCATCAGTATAAGTGGTTTTAGGACTGAAATCCATTGGAAAACCACTTAATCAATAACTAGCAATCATGAAGAAACTGAAAACAAGAGGGATTAGAAATCAATACCTGAATTAATGAAATCTGAGCACAAAAAATTAGATCCGAGAAAAATTCGCCTGAATCGTCGCACGATTTGCTGACCCTCTCTCACCGAGTCATGGACCGAGTCATCTTTCCACTTAGATTCACCAAAAGAGGTGATAATTTTTAAATTAAATATTCTTGTACGTTAATCCAAGACACTTGATAGTGATCCAATAATAGTATATCGGTTTTGTACTGTAATCCAATAATAGTATTTCCTTACAGATTGTAAAAGAAATCTTCTCTTTCCAAAATTCAAGACCCAAACCAGGAAACCCAACCTATACTTGAGCTTTGGAGCTCCTCTGATTTTCCGGATGAAAGTTTTAAACCCAAAATATGACTCTCAAAACTTAATTGAGAACTTCACATTCACTAGCTCTGATAAACTTACGATCAATTTCATTATCTAGTTTGATAGTGAAAAAACCTTTTCCTAATGGAATAAGTTTACAATCACCAACCAATTTCCATTGCCTTCTTAATATTATAGATGCATCAACAAACTTAATTCGTTGTAGATTCAACCAATGAGAGAAAATTTCCAAAGGTTTAAACCTTCTTTAAAAAGTTCATAAGGAAAATCTTTTGATGGAATTTTTTCAGAATTTTTTCCAACATTAAGACCTAAGTTATCAACATTATTTTCATCAGTATAAGTGGTTTTAGGACTAGAATCCATTGGAAAACCACTTAATCAATAACTAGCAATCATGAAGAAACTGAAAACAAGAAGGATTAGACAATCAAGACCCGAATTAATGAAATTTGAGCTCAAAAACTAGATCCGAGAAAAAATTCGCCTGAGTCGTCGCACGATTTGCAAACCCTCTCTCACCGAGTCATCTTTCTACTTAGATTCACTAAAAGAGGTGATAATTTTAAAATTAAATACACTTGTATGTTAATCCAAAACACTTGATAGTGATCCAATAATAGTATATCGGTTTATACTGTAATCCAATAATAGTATTTCCTTACAGATTATAAATATAATCTTCTCTTTCCAGAATTCAAGACCAAAACTAGGAAACCCAACCCATACTTGAGCTTTGGAACTCCTCTGATTTCCTAGATGAAAGTTTTAAATCCAATTTCTGACTCTCAAAACTTGATTGAGAACTTCCCATTCACCAGCTCTGATATACTTACGATCAATTTCATTATCTAGTTTGATAGTGAAAAAACCTTTTCATAATGGAATAAGTTTACAGTCACCAACCAATTTCCATTGCCTTCTTAATATTATAGATGCATTAACAAACTTGATTCGTTGTAGATTTAACCAATGAGAGAAAATTTCCAAGGATTTAAACCTTCTTTAAAAAGTTCATCAGGTAAATCTTTTGATGGAATTTTTGTAGAATTTTTTCCAACATTAAGACCTAAGTTATCAACATTATTTTTATCAATAGAAGTGGTTTTAGGACTGGAATCCATTGGAAAACCACTTAATCAATAACTAGCAATCATGAAGAAACTGAAAACAAGAAGGATTAGACAATCAACACATGAATTAATGAAACCTGAGCTAAAAAAACTAGATCCGAGAAAACATTCGCCTGAGTCGTTGCACGATTTGTAGACCCTCTCTCACCGAGTCATCTTTCCACTTAGATTCACCAAAAGAGGTGACAATTTTAAAATTAAATACACTTGTATGTTAATCCAAGACACTTGATAGTGATCCAATAATAGTATATCGGTTTTATATTGTAACTATTATCAAGTGTATACCTTGTTGTTGTATTGTCTTGACTTTATCCATAGATGATCACACTTGGTATCAGACTTATAGGTTGAAACGAAAAGATTGCGGTTTAATTGGGTATCCTCGTCATTTTACTCGAGATTGAAAGAGTGGTTACCGAACAGATTAGTCCTTTATTATTTTGGAAGACAATACAAAGGAGTTGAGTGCTTGAAGTCTTCACAGTGGCTGAAGCAACTTAAGATAGTGGACTCTATCTTAGGATTCATGTGCGTTGGCCAGATTGATCGTAGGTGTTGGGATACTGAGAAAGCTAGGTAGTTACGGGTAATTTACTTGGTCTCAACTATACAAAATTGGTGGTAGTCTTTGTATAACGGCTTAATTATGGGAGTATTCAAAACTGGACTAGGTTCCGGGGCTTTTGCATTTGCGGTTTCCTCGTTAACAAAATTTTATTGTGTGCTTTTACTGTACTTTCTGCATTATAATTATGATTTATTTATAATTAAAGTAATTGCACTTGTACGTTAATCAAAACACTTGGGTTGATCACTATAGTTAGGTTCGGTTTGGATACCTATTATATATGTCAAGTGTATACCTTGTTGTTGCCACCTATTTGACAGTTTTTGTATATATTAGATCACACAAGGTACCAGACTTATAGGTTGATACTGAAAAGATTGTGGTGTACTTGGTACCCTCGTCATTTCAATCGGTATCAGAGCATATAAACACGAAAAGATCAAACAATCTGTGTTTAGCACGATCACTGCATATGCTTCTCTCTCTAAACCTACTAACCCTTCTCAATAATTTACCCTGAATTTATAGGGGCAAGTGCTAATACAACAAAAACTACGTTGTTAGGCGCGTGCATCTTTTTCGTTGTATCTTCATCGAGGATCCGGACGCGAAGCCTAGTCATTCTACCCCCATATATTCTTCAATGCTCCCTAGTCTAACGTCTGCTTCACTTAGAGCATCTCCAATGCAAGGGGTGAAGGTCTTAAAATAGGATGTCACATTGGATTTAAGACCTTCCACACCAAGTATTCATCTCCAATACAAGGGTTAAATGTCTTGATAAAAGATGACATGGCTAAGTGGGGGTAAAGGAGAAAGTCTAAATAAGACTTTCTTCATTACCTTGGTCTTAAGTCCACATCATCTTTTGTCTCTAAATTCAAATAAAAAGTGTTAGATAAGACCTCGGGGACTTGAGGTTCCGATCTAGTACTTCTTCTCTTATTGTTTCCGTAGCCCTCCTTCTGAGATGCTTCCACCTATACCCAAGTATAGGCTCCATTTATTAAGACACTCAACCCGTTTGGTTAGTAACATCTTTGGCACGGCACCATGCTTTCTTGACAAGTCCCTCTGTCACTGGTTTCACTAATCCCCAACACCCAAAAGTAAACAACACACAGAAAATGGAAATTAAGTCACTTGGTTTTCCCTGTCATTAGGTTTAAGTTTCTACCAACAAATTTCAGATCTTAGGTCTAGGTTTTACTTGAAGATATCTGCAATTAACAAATATCAGGTAATTGTCATCTCGAATAACAACTTCAATTACTTTTCTTCTTTTAATTTGTCAATGTTTTTTGATCTATGAGAGTTGGGTATCAATTTATGATCTAATTTGATTTCGGTATTAATATTTTAATTGCGAACCAGTTTTGAAGACCCAATTTCAATTGGGTTATGTAGAAAATACAGTTAGGGTTTTCTGTAGTTTGATTCAATGTGCATGTTTTTTGGGTGCAAATTGCAAGTGTACCAAGCAGATCTTGCAGTATGCAAAAATTTGATGTGCATTTATATTGGACCACCTGTTCTGAAGTTTTGGTTCTGATGTTTGCAGCATCAGGAGATTTTGAATGGGGATTGGGTTTGTATTGTGGGTGTTGATATGTGCAATTACTTCTCTGCTTTTGAAATTTCTGTCAGCTATTATCAAAGGAAGGATTAACAGAAAAAAATCTGTTGGGTTTTTCCACCCTTACACTAATGATGGGGGAGGTGGAGAGAGGGTACTATGGTGTGCCGTGAAAGCATTCCAAGAAGTGAACATTAATCTTGATTGTGTTATTTACACTGGTGACCATGATGCTTCTCCTGAAAGCTTGTTGACTCGAGCCATTGATCGTTTTGGTGTCAAGCTCCTTCAACCACCTCAGGTGTTAATTCTTTTGATACATTTTTTTTTTTGGTTCTGGGTAGCTATTGTTGCTGGTCTATCTGCTGTAACTGGGTGTTCTGAATTACAGTATCTTTCTTGAAATAATATCATGAAATCTGCAAAACGCCTCTGGTTCGATTATTTACCTAGACAAATCAAATAATTTGAAGTAATGCCGGCCTCAATACATGCTATAGCGTACACCCTCCATCCCCCTTCCACCTATGACTATGAAATTCGGAGTTGCACAACTCTTTTCTACTAACGTTTTTGTGATTTGATATTTGATTTAATATGATTTTCCTTCCATTTTCCTCTTATGATAGATTTTTTTCTCTCTGTATCCTTTTCCCTGATTATTAGGTGGTTTATCTGTATAAAAGAAAGTGGATTGAGGAAGGAACATACCCACGCTTCACCATGGTTGGGCAAAGCTTTGGTTCAGTTTATCTGTGTTGGGAAGCTCTGTGTAAACATACTCCCCTAGTTTATATTGATACTAGTGGTTATGCTTTTACTTATCCACTTGCCAGGGTGTTCGGGTGCAAAGTTCTATGCTATACACATTATCCTACAATCAGTTCAGATATGGTCTCTCGAGTTCAACAGCGGGATCCAATGTATAATAATGACCCTCTGATCGCAAAGAGGTATCCTTCTCAAGCATAGTTTTGTGAATTGTGCTTTATGCTTATTTTTTGTGTGATTCAAACACTCAGCCTTGGGTGGCCTGATCATTTTGATGACCAATTGGGTTGCTTGGATTCAATCCAACCAACTTTGTAGCAGGAAGCTCCACACCCCTTTACTGCAGTGTTATTTTTCTTCGTTTCCATGATACACAATGGTGTCTTTTGTAAATTGAGTGTGATGACAGTAGTGTTTTTGTATTATGAGTGTGATTGTCTTGTAGGCTTTATATGATTCACATAATTAGGTGATTTACTCTCTCTAGGTGCATGTCACTGTTAGTCGTTGTGATGATTTAGATGTTCTTTTGCATGATGCTTAGTGTTTTCCTAATCTACTGTGATCAAAAGTTTATCCCCCTTGTGGCAGCATTTGGCTATCCCGTTGCAAAGTCATCTACTATACACTTTTTAGCTGGATGTACGGGTTTGTCGGTTCATGCGCTCACCTTGCAGTGGTCAACTCCTCATGGACACAAGCTCATATAGTGAAACTTTGGGGGATACCGAAACGTACGAAGAGAATTTACCCCCCTTGTGATACTAAAGGCCTTCAGGTGTGTTAATGGTTTTGATAACTTGCGTCGATTTTGATTGGTTTCCATTTTGTCTCATGCAACTCGTTTCAGATTTTGTTATATTGCTGAATCCGTGCAATTGTCAGTGAGACTTATGAGATATTATTCAAACAGGAGCTTCCACTGGAAAGACCTATTAATACACCAACAATCATATCTGTCGCCCAATTTCGTCCAGAGAAGGTGGGCATCCCTATACAACCAAGATATAAATTTAGAAAGAGGTATTTTAGTTGTGGATCTCTGATATGGTAACAAACATGGTATAGACTTTGCTGAGTTTTTCGTTTTTCATGTATGACAGGCCCATACCCTTCAACTTGAGGCATTTTCGGTTGCCATAGAAAAGCTAGATCCAAGTTTACCTAGGCCCAAGCTTCAATTTGTGGGTAGCTGTAGAAATCAGGAGGATGAACAAAGATTACAGAATTTGAAAGAAAAAGCTATTGATCTGAAGGTGGAAAAGGATGTCGAATTCTATAGGAATTTGCTGTACAGGTATAATTTTAATTATGACATCCCTAATTCCCTATTACTTCTCCTCATTCTTGAGGTTAGTTTTCTAGATTCATAAATGGTTCAGCATTCTGGTTGGTTGTGAGAGTGATGATTTCTCCCCTGAGATCATACAAGCATATGATTGAAACAAATTCTCACATTCATATTTTCCTTCATGATCTCCATGTGTCGCCCATTCATTTTTGTTTTATGTGCTTCACAATCTGGTACAATTCCACTATGAGCAGGGATTTAGTGAGACTTCTGGGAGGTGCCATTGCCGGGATCCACTCCATGGTAGATGAGCACTTTGGCATAAGCATCGTAGAGTACATGGCTGCCGGAGCAGTACCAATTGGTGGGTATTTTTCTTGAATCTGCTATTCACGTACATATCTTTTATGTTGCCTCATGATTCAGGAACACAATATGTGATTATTTCACTTACCACATGCTTTTCCTCCTATTTACAGCTCATAATTCAGCGGGTCCAAAGATGGACATCGTTCTAGAAGAACAAGGGCAACAGACAGGATTCCTTGCTCAGAATGTGGAAGAATATGCTGATGCTATTCTTCAGCTACTAAAAATGTCAGATGCCGAACGGCTTGAGATGGCTGACGCAGCCAGAAGACGTTCTAGGCGATTTTCAGAGGAAAGATTTTATGAAGACTTCAAGGCTGCAATTTCTCCAATTATATCTCACCCTTCCCTTTAGATAGACATATAACCTTTTGCTTAGTCTAAGCTGATAGGAGCCCAAAGAGCATCACAGGTTATTCAAATTTACAGTGAATAGAAGAAATGGCTAAATAGGAACACAATTCTTCAGAAGTCCTGTTCAGCGATTTAAAGCAGACAAGATAATTTAAATCCAGAAGTTTTGTTCTATTAGATGGTGATTAGTTATACAAGCCAATTTTGGCATTGATTTATACAGTCTTGTATTGAAAAGTCTCAAAAGTTAGAAGTTTAGGACACTGGTTAGTCAAGACTACCATATACTCTTTTTTCATCTGGGAATACATCTGCTTCTTTGCTGTATATCAATCCTGTTGTTTTCTGTACATAATGACTCAACGAGAGATCATTACATTTAGATATTTTTTGATAAGTTAGAACAGTGGTCCCTAGAATTACACTTGTTTTGGAGTCTAAAAGTTTGTAGATATGTTTGTTGCATCAAAAGGATGTGGAGAGCCTTCAAATTTGCTGCTCAGCAGCGTAGAAATATGTGCTTCCTGTTGGCAACCAACAAGCACATAATTTCATGGTGTTTCGTGGTGAAGCTCAGGTTTTTTGACGGCCCAATTCAAAATTACTGTTTCTGTTTCAGAAAAATAGTCCAAATAAAAAAAAATAAAAAAATGAAAGTCACTTTTCCTAAAACAGAAGGAATATCACATTTCCTAGGGGGAGGATTTACCTGGAAAAACTGCAATCAGCAGTAACAACTGCATAAATTGTGTTGCAAAAATGAAATCGGTGCAAAGACACGGCCACTGTCACTGGGGCAATTGAACGAAACTAGGGTGCCCTAATCTTAAACGAAGGTGTCAAAGTAAAACAAGGGTAGTTCGGGTAAACAACAAAAAAACGAAATGACCTATAAAATTGAATAAAAACCCTAGGAGCAGCTCATTGTGTTATCTCTGCGGCTCATCTTCTTCACAGAAACCCTAGAAAACCTCCATTAGCGAGTAAGAGCAAGGTAAGGAGCAGCAGCCATGGGTCGTGTAAGAACAAAAACAGTGAAGAAATCCTCTCGTCAAGTAATCGAGAGGTACTATTCACGAATGACATTAGATTTCCACACAAACAAGAAGATTTTAGAAGAAGTTGCAATCATTCCATCAAAGCGTCTCCGTAACAAGATTGCTGGGTTTTCAACTCATCTTATGAAGAGGATTCAGAGAGGACCAGTTCGTGGTATTTCATTGAAGCTCCAAGAAGAAGAAAGAGAGCGTAGAATGGATTTCGTACCTGAAGAATCAGCTATCAGAACTGATGTGATTGAAGTTGATAAGGATACTATGGATATGCTTGCTGCTTTGGGTATGGCTGAGCTTCCTGGTGTTGTCAAGGTAGATCCAGCTGCAGCAGATGCTCCAAAGTTTGGTGGTGGTTATGCCGGTCGTGGTGGTGCTGGTGGTGCACCTAAGAGATACTAGAAGAGAAGATTTGGATTTATCATGGGTTTGTAGTCATTTTTCTCCTCTCAGTATTCTCGTTTTAAGATTTTGATTTAGTGATATATAAATGAAATGTTTCAAGTACTTTGAATGTAGTTTGTTTAATTGGGGATCTTTGTAGTTGAGCTCCTGGATCTTATTATTAGATGGATTATTGTTATTAACTAATGTTTGGGGCTTCAATTTTATCTGTGATTTTGTTGTTAGTTAAAAAATGTGGTTGATTTTGATCTGGATTTCATATGGTTTTGATGATAAATTGATAATGTTGAATCCTCTCAGTTAGGTTAGCATTATATATGTTCTTCAAATTGATGTTAAGCTTTTAATAGGTTCTTCAAATTTGTAGACTGTTAAGGTTTATACAAAGTGTATGTTTCTCTCGATGTGCTTCCAAATTCTTGCACACCAATAGATGTTTCAATTTTTTGAAAGCATCTATTGTTGCTTGAAATTTGTATCTACATTTTACTGAGCGCACGACGTTTTGTTGATAGATTGACAGGCCTGGTTAGTTTTTAGCTCTTGCTGGTTTTCCAATAGATTTGTGCTGTTTGTAATTTATTGATCTAGGAGTGCCTGAAAATTTACTCATGTAACTAGTAGTGTGAGACTGACTTGACAGGCCTGTTTGTTCCCACATTTACTCATTTAAACTCATTTGTTAGCAAGTAGTGTGAGTCTTGACAGGCCTGTTTTTTCCCACATTTAAACTTGATATTAGCAAATGTTGGGGATTCTTTCTGAAATCTTATTTGTTAGTAAGTAGTGTGAGACTGACTTGACAGGCCTGTTTGTTCCCACATTTAAATTTGGTATTAGCAAATGTTGGGGTTTCATTCTGAAAACTTATTCGTTAGCAAGTAGTGTGAGATTGACTTGACAGCTTTTGATGTGTTTTAATCCTAGGTTCTTTCTCAAAGTTATTGTTCCTCTTCATGTATGAGTTTGAATAGCATAATCTGGCTAGAAGCTTGTAGTATGTTCTTCAGTTTTTTTTTTATACTGTTAGGATTTGGTCTGAGTTTAGGTGATACGAATTATTATTCTTTGTGAGTTTATATGCTCAAATAATCTGGCACACCGAAAGACACCAAAAAGATGTGTGTTAAAGTAGTATCCAGTTATCTGCACATGTTTGTTTATCTTCACATGATTGATTCTCCACATGTTTGACAGTTCTTTGACAGATGAAGTTTGTGAGAGTAGTGTCTCCAAGTTCGTAGTTCAACTTTTCGCTTTCAGATAGGTTTTAGTGTGTGTATAGTTGGTTACTTTGTAGCTTTTGCTGTTTTTTCAATATGTTTGTGCTGCTGTTTGTGATTTATTAATCTAGGACATCATGGATACTTATTCAGCTAACCAGTATAGTCTGAGAAAGGACTTGGCAGGTCTGACTCTGTATGCTTCTACATTTTGATATTACCAAGGCCTTTTCATGCATCAAGCCCTGAATATTCTATGATACTAAGCTTTGTGTTCCTACTTCAAATGCCAGCAAGAGCAACTGCATCTTCTTTTCTTAGCATTGTCCCTGGATTTTCGTTAACATGACCTTGGCTTTTTGCTTGTGGAGAACTTTTTCTTTCTCAAACTTTGCTTTAGACTGGTTTAGGCTTCAGTGTGTTGCTTTAGACTGGTTTAGGCTTATGACTAGCAGGCAAGTAGCTTTTGGCTGAATTTTCCTGAGTGTGGTAAGGTTTTTGGTGGATGAAATTTATCCTGGTGCAATTTCATTTTCAGTTTTCTTGAGATTGTATTTTAATCCTTCTCCATGTGGTTACTGAAATTCTGGAAGTACTTTGGTGCCAAGGTGTTTGCTAGAGTAGTGTCATCTATGTTTTAGTTCCAACTTTTCCTGCTCAGATATTTTTTAATTCACAGCTCTTGAGTTGTGGTCAGATACTGCCTTAGACTTTCTCCTCTTTCTGTTTTGTATTCCTACTTCAAATGCCAACTAGAGCAACTCCATCTTCTTTTCTTATCATTGTCCCTGGATTTTAGTTAACATGACCTTTGTTTTTTGCTCCTGGGGAACTTTTTCTTTCTCAAACTTGCTTTAGACTGGTTTAGGCTTCAGTGTGTATTGACTAGCAGGCAATTAGAAGTTTTTGGTGGATGGAATTTATCCTAGTGCAATTTCATTTCCAGTTTTCTTGAGATTGTATTTTAATCCTTCTCCATGTGGTTACTGAAAACTCTGGAAGTACTTTGGTGCTAAGGTGTTCGTTAGATAAGATTCATGAGAGTAGTGTCATCTATGTTTTAGTTCCAACTTTTCCTGCTCAGATGTGTTTTAATTTTTAGCTCTTGAGTTGTGCTGTTTGTGATTTAGCACATCCTGAAAATTTATTCAGGTAGCGTGAGAATGACTGGGCAGGTTCCTATATTGAAATTTGATAGGTCTTTTTTGAATTCTTGTTTGAACGACTGGGCAGGTCTGTATGTTCCTATATTATTGACATTTGAGAGGTCTTTTTTGAATTTCTGTTTGAACTTCAAGCAGAAGGAAAAAAAAGGCACATTTTCCTTTGGCTAATCCTTCTTTCTACAGTTGCAATCTCAAAGAAAAAAAAAACAGAATCTAAAATGATATTAATGCAATAACACTATTTTGTGGTTGCTCTTTTTCTTGCATTACCAAAAGAACCTTCGGACATTGCCAGAGTTGGGTGAAAATGAACTCTAAAATGAGTTGTAAAGCTCTCAAGTCTCACCTTTACATTCCAGTTTGAGCAACATAAAGTTCTGGTCCTTCTGGACTCGATCTTCTACCTTATATTGGGCCTACAAAGTGAGCTTTACCTGAATCATGCTAATGGACGGAAATCAAGTAGGGTTACTAGGATGACCATAGTCAAGTCGTCCAATTTTCCTAGCCAGGTTTGGCTTTCAATTCTTTATAAAAGTAATGACTAGTTATTATGCTACAAATTTGAAAATTACATTTGGCTTCTGAGAATCAACACATTCAGTAATTTCAAGGCTTAATAAGAAGGTAGGAATAGTTCAAAAAATGTGTGAAAATGGGTGTCAAATTCTTCCAAGTAGAGCTGCACAAGACCCGCCCACCATACCCGAACCCGCCCGTACCCGTTAAACCTGTGGGTTTTTAATCCGAACCCGCCCGTTGTGGGTGCGGGTTGGTTATGAAAATAAAAACCCGCTATTTGTGGATGTGAGGTTGGTATTAGCTAAAACCCGTCCATATCCGCCCGAAAAAACCCGCTAAATATACACCATTGATAAAACCTAGCCGTCCGTTATTAAAACCCTAGTGGTACTATTAGATTGTAGATAAGATAGATAACCCTCTTTCTCTCCACTTTCTAGTTTCTTCGACTCTTCCTCTCTGTTCGGCGCCTCCTCAGTTCTTTTTCTTCCTAGTTCCTCAGTTCTCTTCACCTACCACAACAACAACAACTGCTTCGAATCATCACCAACAATCGAACAACGGTTAATCTTCATCTGTGAACTGCCTAGGTATGAAAATTTGGGGTTTTTATTTTTTTCTCATTTAAGATTATTCGATTTCTTTTTCGCAAACACCTTCGTATAAACGTATCAAGAGTCGATTTACCTGGATTGATGGGTAGTATCGATTAATGGAAGTATAGATTCAATAGGGGTTTGATTAATGGCAGTATCGATTCAATAGGGGTTTCAGTTCATATTTCATTTGTGATTTTGTGGTAGTAATTTTCCCCTCATTTTGTTTATGGAGTTATTAACTGGATTGATGGGTTTGAGATTAAAGTTATTTGCTTTTTTTTTTTTTGCTGAAAGTAGTTCTAGGTATTGAATCTCTGATTGTTTATCCTTAGGTAGTTAGGTTAGATGTTTTGGTAATGTAATTTTAGTTGATTGTTGCTTTATCTCTTGTAATGAAAGTGATTTGTCAAGTATCTCTCTGGTATGAAATATAAATGGTTGTTCAATATTTTTCAGGGAGGTTAATGGACGGTTCATCAACTTCACCTTTGGCTTTGGCTATGGCTACTTCCAGCCAAATGTCAAGTGCAGCACCAACCTCAGCAGCACCTCAATCTGAACCTGGTGGGACACCTCAATCTGTACCTGCTGTGTCTGAAACTGAAGTTACAACCCCAGATGGAGGTAACAAGAAGTCAAAACAGTTTTTTGATGTATGGGTGAAAGACTTTACTAGGTTAAATCCTCTTCAAGCAAGATGTAATCATTGTAAGAATACTTTTGATGCAAAGGTTAGGAATGGGACAACTAGTTTGAAGAATCATGCGGCAAGATGTTCTAAGAATCCTGATAGGAAGAAGGAACAACAGAGTATTTTGTTATTACCCCCAAAGCCAGGTGTTAGTGCTAAACTAGTTGCTTCCTCTTATAGTTATGAGAGGTGCAGAAGGCGTTTAGTGGAGTTTATAATTAAGGTAGAGTTGCCGTTTAGAATTGTTGAATTAGAGGGTTTAAGGTCTATGCTTCAAGAGTTTGATCCTAGATTTCCGGTCCCAAGTCGTATGACAATTTACAGAGACCTTTTAAAAATGTATATTGATGAGAAGAAACTGTTGAAAGCATATTTCAAGGCGAACAAACAAAGAGTATCTCTAACAACAAATACATGGACATCACCGAATAATTTTAATTATATATGTGTAACTGTTCATTATGTAGATCATGATTGGAAGTTGCAAAAGAGAATTATCATGTTTTGCTTAGTGAAGGGTCATACAGGTAAAGCCATTGGTATCATGGTAGAAAATTGTTTGGTGGATTGGGGACTCGAAGATGTTTTTTCTGTGACTCTTGATAATGTTAATGCTAATAATGTGGCCATTGATTACTTAAAGACTAGTGTAATTGGTTGGACAGGTGCAGTTGAAAGAGCTGAATACTTATAAGAAATTTATATTTTTTTAATTACAAATGATGATTTAATTTCTGATTCAATCAATGCAATTTCTAAGTTTCTGTTGTTTTTGTTCTTATCACGTCAGATGTGATGCACATGTACTTGCTCTGGTTATAAGAGATGCAATACTTAAATATAACTCGTCGATTAAGAGGATCAGGTCAGTTGTTAAATATGTTACTGGTTCTCATTCTAGGTTGGCTACATTTAAAGATTATTGTACAATAGAAAGGATTGACTCCAAGAAAGGGTTGATATTAGATGTTAAAACCCGATGGAATAGCACATATTTGATGTTAGAGGCGGCTGAAAAGTATGAAAGAGTTTTTAATAGGTTAGCAAAGAATGACAAAGAGTTCCAAAAGAAGTATATTTTCCCTGAAGATGAATCATTTGCTTTACCTAATATTCAAGACATACTTTCTGATATTGATAATTCTGACCTTGGAGAGTTATCTTCCAACTCTTCATCTAGTTCTGAATCTGACAGTGAAAGTGTGAATGCTAATCCAAGAGGCAGGAAGCTACTACTAAAAAAGAAAAAGAAGACAAAGTCTAAGCAGCATGCTCCTTATGCTAAAGATTGGGATTATGCCAGAGGCCTTGTGAAGTGTTTTAAGGTATTCTTTGACTGTACTGTTAAGTTTTCTGCTTCAGCACAGGTTACATCACATACATTCTTATGACAATTAGCAATCATCCATGAACAATTAATTGCTTTTAGAGATACTAGAAATCCAGATTCTTATATTTCAAGTATGACAACTCTTATGATTGGCAAGTACAATAAGTACTGGGATAGGTATGAAGATATGAATTCAACTCTATTTTTTGCCCGAATTCTTGATCCAAGGGAGAAAGAAGGTGGGTTAGAGTTTGTGCTTCAGTGTTTGTATGAGAACAATGAATACAGGGTTGAAAGTATTATGAAAAAGGTAAAAGAAGATCTTATGAGACTCTTTGAAGAGTACAAGTCTATGTTTTCAACAATGTAGGAAGGGTCATCTAGTGTTGTTGCTGTGGATGTAACTCCTGATGTTATGGTAGAGGATTCGATTGAGGCTATTCTTGAGTCAAGGAAGAAAAGGCATAGAAAAAACCCAGTTTTTGATGCAAACTCAGAGTTAGAAAGGTATTTGATGGATGATTGTGCTCCAAGTGATCCCAATTTTGATATATTGGCTTGGTGGCAAGAAAATAGTACCAGGTATAAAATACTCGGACATATGGTGAAGGATATATTAGTTATACCTGTTTCTTCAGTTACATCTGAATATGCATTTAGTACAGGGAAGCGTGTTCTTAGTCAATGGAGAAGCTCTTTATCTGCGAAGACAGTTGAGGCGTTGCTCTGTACGCAAAGTTGGTTGCAAAAGCCTGTCAATGCTGATTTTCTAATTGAGTATGTACCAGATGATTCCTCTAGCATTGAGGAAGGTGATCTTCAAAATATTCTTCTTCTTTGTTTTCTCTTTTATGTATTTGTCAGTAAATAGAAAATCAACCAAGTAATGTAACATAAATTTCAATTTGGTTGCAGAGTTATTTAAAACGTCGGGATCAGAAGTCCTTGATCCTCGAGGATGCTAGGAGGAGAGACTTGAAGATAATTGAAGAGAATGAGTCACTTACTGCTGGTCTGCAAGCTTTTACTGTTTAAGTTTTAATCTTAACTTTGAAGTAGTAGTACTGCATAAACTTGTTTTTATTGGAAGTACTAGTGTACATAGTACACTAGTACTTGTTTAAGCTTAACAATGAAGACTTATGTTTATGGTTTGTTTTTTTAAGTAATTAAGAACTTAAGTAAGAAGTATGTTAAAACTTTAAAACATGTGTGTGCGAAATTGTGAATGATCATTGAATATAAAGCAGGTACAATCTGAAGTATGTGTGTGTGAAAATATTGAACTACAATCTGAAGCGGGTTTAAACCCAAACCCGACCGACCCGTAGCGGGCGGGTAAAAAAACTGCCCGCTGTTTGTGGGTGAGGGGTTGGTTTTGAAAATAAAAACACGTTGTTTGTGGATGCGGGGTTGGTATTAGCTAAAACCCGACCCGCCTGACCCATGTGCAGCTCTACTTCCAAGTAACACAAAAAATAGGTACAGAACTGAAAGAAAAGATTAGAAATTTATTTGATGTTTACATCAGTGACATTCTGAAGAAAACAAAGAGTGCCTGGGATGCGTTATTCAATGTATCCTATATTTTCCGTTCCAACTACTACCACTCAAGAACTCCAGAAATGGTAAACTAGATTCCTATAAGAACTCTAGTTAATTACATCTCAAATCACTCACACTAGTTTGAAATTTTTGTGTAAAGGTTCTAGTCATGGCTTCTTCATTTTCTGCTCTCGTTCTTCTCTCCATTATAACTTTCTCAGTTTCCCTAACACCTGCCATCTCACAATGTTCACCTGCTTCTTCTGAGAAAGTCTCTACTACGACACTCTATGTCCTGCCTGTTCAGAATTTGTACTGCATGACCTCTCAAAAATCTTCGAGGACTCGGTGACATTGTGGATCTCAATCTTGTTTCATATGGAAATGCTAATCTTTCGAAAACGTCAAAATCATTTTCAGGTATAATTTTAAAAGTTTTTGTTTCCAGCAGGAAGAAGAAGACAGCTGGATGGTAGGTTTCACGAAGGCACATTGTTGAGGGGTGAATTCGGTTTTGGTTCTTCCCGTCCTAGTCCCAACAAGTGACCTCACTTTTACTAGAAATAGTGAGAGAGAGAGTTGCCTTTCCATTGTACCTTATCCTTCTTTATACACTTTCCCAAAAGTCTCTCCTTTTATGACATCATGACACATGTCCTAGACTTCCTTAATTACTCCTAATGCCATTCCTTAATATAACCTTTTCCTTATTTGTTAATTCCTCCTTTATCCCTCATATCTCATGGGTATTTTCTTATTGGACTTGGGCCCAGTCCCCAAGTCCCACTTCTCATACTAGGTTCACCTCCCTTCCTAGGGGCACCTGAACCCGTTAAGGGTACCATTTTTCATGTATCAACATTAGTCCCCTGACTATTGGGTTATTTGTAAAATAACCCGATAGTCATAGGATTTTTGAGTACCCCCTCCCCCTCAATATTGACCCATGATCGTGGGCGACGTTTAACCTTCTTGTATCGTGCAAACTTTCCCTCTTATTTTCAGTTTCTGACAGTTACTATTCCCTTCGCATAAGTGCCACGTTCAGGCCTTGAGGCTCCCTATATATAGACCTGTTGATTTATTTTCCCTTTATTTTTCTTCTCCCTTTCTCCTTTTAAATACACACATACACTCGCCATGTCCAGTAGTTCCACCAGCAGTTCGTCTGAAGAATCTGGCAAGTCTGAGGAAGCCATGAGCGGGGGTTCTGAGGTGACCGAGTACCTGGAAAAGGATGAAATCCTCTTACCTCCTCCAGCGGACGGCAAGTCATATACGCTTGCAAAGTTTACTAGCGGTCCCAACCTAAAACGCGCGCTGAAGCTGAGGGAGCTCCGCGGAGGTAAGCGTGTTTTTCCTCTTGATGATATCTTGGTCCCTCGCCTTCCAAATCCTCCTGTTTTACCTTATCCTTCTGCCCCTGGGTGGCTCATGCAACCCGAATCGGAAGTCAGGGACGCTTTCGCTTTTAAATCGGTGTCGCGGATGGCTATTCACCGCGGCGACTACGATCTTCCTGTTATCGATATTCGCTCTAAGTCAAAAACCCATCCGATATGGCCGTACTGGACATCCTATATAAGTTCCAACCATAGTCACGCGGCCACCCTTCGAAAAGCAAGTATTTATGAGGCTATAAATTCATCTCTCAAAATGAAAGTGAAGAGGTGTAGGCGCGACATAACACGGCTCTTTTGTCGATGGGCTCCTCCTGTTCATACCATTCTTACAGCGTGGGGGGAAGCAACCATTGTTCTGGAGGATGTAGTCGCTCTTATGGGGTTACCTATCCACGGTAGTCATTCGTATGACGAGGCGGCTGTCTACGGAGCGCTGAACGATGAGGATAAAGAGTTGTGTACTTATCTACTTAATTGTAAAGATGCTTCCCGACGTGAATTAGTGCGGAAGGACCAGACGCCATCAAAACAAGGCGAAGATAAGAATATTGCTGGTGCGGGTAAGAAAGAGGCGTCGCCGCCTCCCGCAAAGGGGAAAGCCAAATGGGTTGAGGAGAAGAAGACTTCTTCAGCACGCCTGACAGGTGAGCGATTGCTTGCTAGCTCTATTCGTGCACACGAAGCGATCCATGGCTCGTCATCTCCTTTAGCAGAGGCCAGTCCTGAGTGGGTTACCAAGACCAATCGTCACGCTTCCTTTCCTCTTTGGATCAAGTATTGGGCTCCGCGGTTAGTAGACGGAAAAGTTCTTCCCCCAAAACGGAAAGAGGAGAACTATCGTGCGGAGTTGGACGCTTACATCCTGTTCTGGCTTTGTCATGATGTGTTCGAGTATAGTCCTCAGGATACTATCAAGAGTGAACTTGTGCGATGGAAGTGTTGTTATCTCGCGGGGTTTCGTTCCCGCTTGCGCCGATGTTCATAGGCGGCTTGTATCGCCATCTGGATTTTTTCTGTCACGACCTTCAGACGGTGGGTTCATCTCATAAGATCGAGACTTACATCCCAGCCTCTTTTATGCAAGCGTGGTATTGGGAGCATGTTCCCCCCTGCGCGCCTGATCCTAATGAACTAGCGATTCATCGTGAAGAAGATGTTAGGCAAGAGGACGGCTCGGTTAAGAGGACTCCGGTTATTTACGGCTACCCGCGGATGGCTCTTTGGCACCTAAAGGGGAAGGTTCCTAAGAGTGATATTGCTAAGCATATGGATGTGGCTAAGGACTTCGTACCATTTCTTTATCAAGACGATCGATCGGGTCCAGCGCATTATGACTTTACCGTGCCTTTTGTCACGGAGCTGGACTCGTCTAAGCTTTTGGCGGAGGCAGATTTTGATTCGGTAATGGATGTGTTGCCTGGTAATCTCCCTGGTTTCTATGCCGGCAAGTTTATCGCCATATCTTACAACCCAGATCGTGCAGCTCGGCAAGTTGGGTTTGACTAAGGGATTCCTCATAGATTTCCTCCTTAGGGAAGCTTAGATATCGGGGATATCGTCGCCAGTTTTAATCGCTTTGTCTTCAAGGTACCAGCGCGTTTGTATGATCGAGGAATCAACTTTTCATTCAAACAGCCTCTCCCTGAGCGCTCTTTGGCGGTTACTGAGAGGGGTCACGAGTACCATGACTTCATACGTCGTCGGGCTTTGAATTTCCTTTTGCGCAAATCGTCTCCTCCCCGCGACCTATCCGTTTAAGACCTTCGAGCGCTTCATGCATCCGGACGGATTAAGCTCTATGATGCCGTGGCTGCTGCGCATCGTCTCGTTCTAGCTACCAAAGGTCACCCCTTGGAGTCTATAGTAACTTCTTGGGCTCCTCCCGAGGGTCACGAACCCATAAAACCAAAGAAAGGGTCGAAGTCATTTTTTGATCATAAGCCCCCGCGGATAGAGGTAGTAAGATCATCTGCTAATCTTTTGGCGACACAGGTACTTGTTGTTTCCTTTCATTCGTCTGTTATTTATCGTCTCCTCCTTTCTTTTGATAAAATGAATGACGAGGATTGCATTCTCAGGAAGTTCCTCATTCCAATCGCGTGGGGTGGAAGGCCCCTTCTTATGTAATGGAAGAGTACCTGAACATGCCCGAGTGTGATTGGACTGAGTAGAGCCTTGCAAAGAAGGCTAGGCGAGAGGCAGCTAAATTGTATGCTCCGCGCCCTTGTTCTCCCGCTAATGTCTCGTCCTTGCAGTCTTAGCAGAGTTATCGGAGGAGCGCGTCACAACCCCCCGGGAGCGCAAGTAGAAGTCCAACTCCCTCGTTTGTAGACCAGTTGAGAGACCTCGAGATCAAACTTCCCTCGGGGTCTGGTTGGGTCTCTCCACACCTTCACATATCATCAGTTCATCCTCTTCGGGCTGAGACTTTTCGTGCTAGGGGTGGACCTCCGGTGTCCCCTAGTGTCGTTCTGCAATCAATGAGCCCATCTGGGTCTAGTCGATCAGTTTTTGGTGGGTCCTCATCCCACGTGGCATTAACCGTTAATGATCCTGCGGGTAACTTCCTATTTAATACGTGTATTCGTTCTTATCATTCTTCTTTCCACTCTCTTTCTCCGTCTTCCCCCCCCCCTTTTTTTAAATCTAGGTTATTTTCCGCAATGGTGCTCATCTCTCATTTTTCAGGCTCTTCTAGTGATTCTGAGTCGTCTGTTAGTTCTTCCGCGTCTCGTCCTAAGCCCGCTGACACCCCTTTTGATTCATCGATTCCTGAGGTTAGTTTCTTGTCCCTTTTTGCTTCTTATTCTTTTTTCTTTTTTTTTTGTTTGCTAAAGTTTCGTCATTGGCGCTAGGATATGGGTAAAAAACGTAAGGAGGCTGTTAATCCCGATATAGACGGCGTGCGACGCGTAGTCCCCATTGGCGATGGGTCTACTAAGCGTGCCCGGATGGATGGTAGTGGTTCTTTCACACCCACAGAGAAGCAAACTAATGTTCTTGTTCCTGACGTACCAGTCGTCCCCGTTGTGCAAGAAAATCCTGAGGACGCGCATCTTCGTTTCCCGTTGGTGGTGAGTGCTGCCGAGGCTGGAGTGGATCCTGACACTCACACACTCGTTCATGGATTTTGGGTGCCCACCGTTCATGCCGCTACTTATAGAGACATTGTGGAGCGTGGTGGTGGTCATATGGCGAAGGTAAGTCTTTTGGATGTTCGCATTTTATGCTACATGACTAAAAACCTCTTGGAGATTGCCGACCAACTCACGCGTGTAGGGGAGGACCCTGTGGACCCGCCGACGATGCGTAGCTGGGAGACTGCCATTCGGTCAGCGGTCAACGTCTACTTCCCGATATAATGGTTGGAGGAATTGTTGTTGAAGGTGAAGAGTAGTAATGACCCTCATGGCCGACTTACAAGTCAGATTTCTAAGCTAGAGAAGGAGTTGGAGAAGCGCTCTGAGGCGACTGCTAGTAAGAAGGAGGTGCTAAATCAATTGCTTGCTGATGTTGGGGTGGCTAACGATGAGGTGCTATGTACTGAGACCGCGGAAGCAGCAGTTCGTGCGAAGATTGAGGAGAAACGACGAGAGTTGACTAATCTTTAGTCTGCTCAACGCGCTTCCTCTTTACGTTGTCTTTCCCTTTGTTTTTTCTTTGGTTAGTTATGTTGGACATTTGTCTCCCAGATGATTTATTTGTTGTGTTATCTTTTTATGACTTATTGGTGTGGTGTTTTTTTTTTAAACTATTAATTCATTGTTGGTGTTTCTTGTTTATTCATGATTCCATGAAATATTAACTGTTCATGGTTCTCTTCTTTTTGTTTTGGTAGAATTTATGGGGTTGGGTGAGCATTTTTATACCGCGCCTACTCCCCTCTCTCTTTTTTAGCAGAAGGATGTGGTAGGATGGGTGGGCGTTGATAGAACGCGCCTACTCCTCCTTTCTTTTTATCAGAAGGATGCGATGGGATGGGTGAGCGTTGATGAAACACGCCTACTTCCCCTTTCTTTTTATCAGAAGGATGCAGTGGTATGGGTGGGCGTTGATAGAACGCGCCTTCTCCCCCTTTATTTTTATCAAAAGGATGTGGTGGGATGGGTGGGCGTTGATAGAATGCGCCTGCTCTAATTTTTGCACTCGTATAGCATGTTGTAGATTTGTCGGCTGATCAAGTGCCTTTGGCATTCCCGTAGCCTTTTGTGGATTTGTCAGCCTATTTGGCCTTTGGAGTTCCCATAACCTTCTGTAGATTTGTCAGCCTATTTGGGCGCCTTTGGCGTTCCCATGGCCTTTTGTAGATTTGTCAGCCGACCGGGCGCCTTTAACGTTCACGTAGCCTTTTGTGAATTTGTCAGCTTATTTGGGCGCCTTTGGCATTCCCATGGCCTTTTGTAGATTTGCCAGCCTATTTGGGCGCCTTTGGCAATCCCATGGATTTATGTAGATTTGTCAGCCGACCGGGCGCCTTTGGCGTTCCCATAGCCTTTTGTGAATTTGTCAGCCTATTTGGGCGCCTTTGGCATTCCCATGGCATTTTATAGATTTGTCAGCCTATTTGGGCGCCTTTGGCATTCCCATGGCCTTTTGAAGATTCATCAACTAGGCGCCTTTGGCATTCCTGTGACCTTTTCACATCATGTTGCTCGCGAATTCCAAAAAGATTATTCTTACCATAAAAAGAGGGTCGTTTACAATCTGTAGTCTTTTTCTTTCGTGTTCTTTCCCTCCCGCTTTCTTTTTATTTAGTGACGAGAAAAGGGGTCGTACTCGATCGCCTGCTTAGTTCCTTCAAGATCCCCAGATGCGCGCTTGCTTTTAAATATGCTCCTTATGGCAAAGCATTCTTCCATCGGGTGTCCCAACCTTCGATGGTAGTGGCAGTACTTAGCGGAGTTCTTATCCGTTTTATTGACGTCTACTACTGTCGAGGGCAGCTGGATTTCCTTTCCGATGACCCACTGGTGTAGTAATTCGACTGCGCGTTCTCTGCTGCAGGGTAGTGGGGGGTGGTGGGGTGAAGTCCCGCCTGGTCCATCCGTTTCTTCCCTGGCTTCCACTGACGGTTTGGAACTGGTCTCTCCTCTCCTTATTGGTGTTGGGTCTTACGTTGCTTGGTGTCTCTGATACGGTGTTAACTGTGTGACGCCAAACAGGATCTATAGGTGTTTCTTCCACGCAGTTAGCGACCCTCTCGGCTGCCTCTTCTAGCTCAAAAAAAGTCTGGAATCTGAAATTGATCAAACTCCCTTTGAAAGCTGGGATCATTCCTCGTACAGGGATTTCAACAAACGTTCCTTCATTGATGTCTTCGTGACAGTCTAGTGCTAAGCGCCTGAACCGAAGGATGTACTTTCCTATCTCTTCTCCTATCCGTTGTCCGCTCTTACTCAAGTCTATTGCCGTGATTTTCCTCTTGGATGAATAGAATTTCCCAAGGAAGAGCATGGACATAGTTGGCTAAGAATCCACACTTTCCGCTTTTAAGGTATCATACCAGGTGAATGCCGTGCCTGTGAGCGACTTGGGGAATTCCCTTAGACATAGTTTTCCATCGGAAGCCCTGTCGTTCATTGTTGATAGGAATCGACTGAAATGTTCTCGCGCGTTCCCTTGTCCATCGTATGTCTTGAATTTTGGGGAAGTGTAGTCCTCGGGGTATTGGTATTCTCGGATGTTTGTTGGGTATGGACTGCTTACAAGGCAGTGATTGTCTTGTTTTATCACCTGGTAATTTTTCTCCAAGTATTTTGCAATTTCTTCCTGTGACGTCGCCGTTGTCTTGTCATTTTTGTGCCCTTCGTCCTTTGTCATTCCCTCAGTAGCATTTTGTCCCGCTATTACTGCTTGTGCTATCCAGTCTTCAAGCTCATTCCTTCTTTGTAAGCGCTCTTCTAGTTCTTTCTGCATGTCTTGCAGGGCTGGCGATGTGGGTTTCAGTAGCTGGCTCGCTCGCGTGTTCTTCCCTTGTGTTGTCATTACCTCTCTGTTTTGAGATCCATTTCTCGTTGATTGTTTGATAGCATCATGGGCCTGTGTTTCCTATTCGCTATCCTCGTCTTCCAGTGTTACCTCATCGATGTTGATAGGCCGATTAGTCACTTGGTTTTCTACCGCGCCTAGAGTAGCGCTTCCTAGGTGTGTCATGATGAGCTAGGCACGAGCCTCCGGGTGTGGTCGCCAAATGTTGAGGGGTGAATTCAGTTTTGGTTCTACCCGTCCTAGTCTCACCAAGTGACCTCACTTTACTAGAAATAGTGAGAAAGAGAGTTTCCCTTCCATTGTACCTTGTCCTTCTTTATATAGACTTTCCCAAAAGTCCCTCCTTTTATGACATCATGACACATGTCCTAGACCTCCTTAATTACTCCTAATGACATTCCTTAATATAACCTCTTCCTTATTTGTTAATTCCTCCTATCTCATGGGTATTTTCTTATTGGATTTGGACCCAGTCCCCAAGTCCCCACTTCTCATAGAACCATTTTTTTGGGACTACTCAAAAATGGAGAGGGACTACTTTGTGATAGGAATGTCTACCCTATATTTATAAGAGGTGTCCTAAAGTGTGGAAATAACTAACCTACTCTTAACCTAATTAAAATTAAAACTAATCTAATAAATATACACACACATATATATATGTAACCTAATCTAAATCATTAACAAAACAAAATCAAAATCAAAATCAAAATCAAAATTATAACAAATCCATTACTTTTAATTTTTCACAAATCCGTTACTATTAGAGGGTTCATTTTCTTTTTCCGCTTACTATTATAACAAATCCGTTACTATTATAACAAATCCATTACTATTTTCTTTTTCCGCTTCATCGTCTCGATTATTTTTTTTTTCCACAAACCCATTACTTGGTTGAAAAAATGAGTAGTAATCATCAAAATGAGTTGAAAATGGAAGTTGCAGAGAGAAGTTCGGCTAGGAATTATGTGAAACAGTTTGTCGAACTAGCCGAACTCAGCTTTAATGGAGTTTTTTCTTTCATAGAAAAGTTCGGTTACCTCGCAATTTTTTTCCCAGTCGAACTTTTAGTTCGGTTACGTCGCAACTTTTTTTCCTTTTTTCCTAGCCGAACTTTTAGTTCGGTTACGTCGCTTTTTTTTTTCTCCTAACCGAACTTTTCTCTGAAAACCTATATATTGAGTTCGGTTACGTTGAATTTTTTTTCCCAGCCGAACTTTTAGTTCGGTTACGTCGTAACTTTTTTTTTCCTAGCCGAACTTTTCTTTGAAAACAAAAACTCCATTAAAGCTGAGTTCGGCTACCCGTGTCTTCAGAACCATTAGCCGAACTACACTTGCAGATGAGTTCGGCTACCTGTTCTTCAAATGTCGTAGCGAACTTTATTTCCATGGTCGAAATCAGTTTATAAAATTTTCATTTTTTCGAAAGTTTTTGCCAATTCAAGCAACATTAACTAAATTTGAAGTATAACTAAGTACCAAAAACCCTCATTTCGAAATCAACCATCTTTAAAAAACCAAAACCAAAACCAAAACCCCCTTCTTCTAAAAAATTATTCTTTTAAAAACACCCAACTAATTAATCTAACCTCATTACACTAATATTAATTAATCATTACATTAACTAATTTAATTACCAAGGGTAAGTTTGGTATTAAAAAAAAACTTAGATTAGGGGTGACTCATTATTACTTCTAATATCCACCCAATAAATTGAAGAGTAGCCCCCCTCCATTTTTGAGTAGTGCCCGAAAAATCGTTCTTCTCATACTAGGTTCACCTCCCTTCCTAGGGGCACCCTAAACCCGTTAAGGGGTACCATTTTTCATGTATCAACACACATATATGAAGTTATGATTCAAGGTCGGGTAAAATGCAATTTCTCTATATTGCTATGGAACTTGTAGATGCCACCAATTCTCTAGTTTTTCATGCGGGCTTCTTTCAGAACTCCATCCCCACCAGAAAAACACTGCAGTACAGAAGAATGTGTTACATGGGAAGGGTGCAAACGCTATTATAGTGCAATTCGAATCATGGAAGGTAAGTTGTTTGCAAGGAAAATGCGACAAAGTTTAGGCTATGGTTTCACTCACAATCTCTGTTCTTTGGTGCTCTTTTCGAGACACTCTCAAAAGCTACCTGATCTTTTGAATATTGTGAACAGCAAATCTAAAATCCATAGTGGCGTTTCACGCTCAAACCCATGCAGAGTTACAAGTGAATAGGGAAAAGTTACATCTCCTTGGCTTTTCCCTGATATAGTACATTTCACTGTTTAGGAAGACTGCATTACCATCTTTCTTTTAATAGACAATCAAACAAACAGCTGAAATGCGTCCGTAAAAACCAACCAGTTAACAGTAGAGATACTTTCTATTAACAAGCTGTGGACAGTAGAGATATTCACTCATTGAAAAACTAATAGTAGTAGTGATAGTAATATGAACTCAGACTCTGCATGAACAACTTCGGAAATTTGTATCATACAGCATCTGTTAATTGCAATTGGTGTTAAATCTAGTAAGGGAATAAACATACTAGTAGCAGTAGTTGTTGTCATAGTTGTAGACGCCTAAGCCAATAATGCTAACGTAACGTGCACATTTCTGTTTAACTTTAGTACATGTTTCTTCTACTGTGCATATGGTGTGCCTTCCTCTATGATGCTTTGTTGTGATGCATCATGCATCTTTCCCTGTGTGAATGAAGTAAAATAGAGTTAGTACAAAACTACAAACTTACAAAACTTGGTGCACTGGAGTCACAATTGATCTAACGCCAAAATTTTCTAATTCTAGTTACTTATTCCAGATCCAGTATAAACACAATTATTATCAGATTTTTGACAGTAACAAACACAGAGATGCATCAAAATAAGTGGATAAGAATGAAACACAAAACTTTCCAAGTCATACTATGCCGAGAGGATGTTTCAGAAAATCTAATAGCTACCTATTCAAAACACCATCAGACTGATAAGAACCAACACAAAGACACTTTGGGTATTACACAACAAAAGTTAAAAATTATAGAAACAGATGGTAGTGTTGAGGAAAAACCAGCCAAACCGAACATAGAAAACTCAGCAGGGATTCTGACATCAACTAATTACGGAAACAGGTTTTTGACGCCGGATTTTAAAAGGGGGAAAAAAGCAATCGCAGAAAAGGAACCTAATTCATGTCAAAATCCAAAAACAGTAAAAAATCTCAGGTTTCAAGCATCGAGAATTGCAATTGGCATACTATAACATAAAATGTAGACAATCTACTAAGCAAGGCAATACCATCAGGAAACAAGGGTGATAGTTTAGCAAGAGACCTCTAAACCATTTCAACTCATAGGACTTTTTCCCATCCCACATCCATCTCATTATGCGCAGTAAGCACTCAAAGATGGTTTAATTCATCAATACACAGGAACTCATAAATAGCACATGGATGAGATAAGCATTCCTAACATTTATATAAATAACCTCTTTCAATCTAAGAGTCATATACAAAAGTTTCCCAAATCCACACCCTATAGTTCAAAATGGCATGAAGCAAAACATAATCAAATATGTTATTAACTAGCTAATAATAAGTAGTTCTGCTTCACGAAGAAGAGAAGTTCAGCATTAGTGTTGTCTCGTAATAGTTTCTGTCAGAGATTAGTGAACTAACATAAAATTGAACTTTAATTTACTAAGTTCCTTGTCATTTGGAGTATAAGTAACTGAAAGGAAAACATCATTATTCAAACAACCAACTCATAAACTTTACAAGTGTTACTTTCAAACCATTATAATGTATACTTACCATGTAGCCTTCTGGGTTGCTTTTCTACTATCTTTATTTACATGGGCTTCAATGTATAGATCAACTTCAGTTCGTTGGTTCTCTTCATTCTTTTGAGCCTATACAAATTCCAACGCGTACAATGATTAATGGTATTCAACAGCAAAACCAATGGTGTAGCACTATCAAGCGTCTACTAGTATATGATATTCCCATTCTTGACTAGGTGTTGGAATGCTTTATTTACACAGACAAATATGAAAAGATTCAACCATGACCAGTCAAATCCAAGACCAAACAATATACCTCAGAAATGAAAAGTGACCGACTATATATAAAGACCAAAATATGTATGTATGTACCGTTTCAGATGTGCATTGAGAAAAGTTTTTCCTCCCCATTGTGCGTGCGGATTTTTGATGGCCTCTGCTCTTGATACTGCGATCGAAAAGCACCTTATCAATACACAAGTCAGTATCAATTAGACATGAATGTAAAGAAGAAAATTACTAAGTGAACATCACAGAGTTATGAATTTACCTGATGCTCTTCATTTGCCCAAAATGTCATAGGGTATTCCTCTCCCTGTTGAACAGCACGCATTGGGTTTATCTGCAAGACGCATTTCAATTGTATCCTGGGGTGTATAATGATGTCTTTTCCATTTAGCTTTTTTTTATAACGTTCATCTAGTAGGAAAAAGTCCTGAAATTAATATAACAATAAACTTGTCATCCAGTGCACAAGTCACACAAACGAATCATATGGTATGCAGCACAAGCAAAGCAAACATAATACAAAGAAATGGTTAATCACATGCCAACTTGCAGGTTATGACTGGCGAGTATGTTCACCTGAATTTCGACCCATTCTTCTGATCTTGCTTATCCAAATGGGTGTAGTGATGATCCAGTCTGCTAACCTCTCAATCAACTCTAATCAAATGAACATAACAAGAAAATAAAAATATGTTAGAAAAAGAAATAAAAATCAGATAATTGATTATAAGATAGACAAAGTATTTCAAAAAAAAAAAAAATTTTTTTTTTTTAGAAGAATCAGATGATGATGAGTTCACTTATCAACAGGAAATTATGGAACGCTACTCATAGGTGTGAATTTTACACTAGAAAAGAGACTCACTGGCTTCTTAGGATGGAAGCCTGACAGGGATTGATTTGAAAAGATCAGAGAGAGGGTCTACATCTGCATCTAATTCATGAAAGGAGCTGGATTATATTTCATAGCTGATACAGCCTTTTGAATAGTGTTCACTTTTCCGATTCCGCTCATACTGATTATTCAGATCAGTAAATAAATCATTTTGTTTCTTCTTCTTCTTCTTCCTTTTCTTTTTGGTCTTCTGAATCTTCGGAAACATCTTGGATTCATTACTAACTTTTCTTCCAACACCTTCCCTATCCTTTACAGAGAGTGAGTTGATCATCTCGTTTTAGTACTTGGAATCATCCGGTAACTCTGATCTATCTACTTATCTCATAGTCTGGGACCTGGGTGTTTAAAGTTATAAACTTATAATGGAGGAAAAACAGACTAGTTTAGATGGAATCTCTCAAGGTTTTCATTTATGTATGTAGGGTTGGGGCTTACTATTGTTTTATATTTACCATGTCCTCTGTAGATAAGGGCAGGACAAGACTCACTGTCTAACAGGGTGGGTAAGTGTTAGCGTTCCCAACAGTGATACAGAAGCTGCACACTGTCTCAAAATTGAATCAGGAAATGAGTTAAAAAGAGTGTTAATTGAAGATGGTGGAAATTAAAAACTCAAGTGTCATTGTCCTCGAATGAGCAAGTTAAAAAAGTGGCCGAGTACTGGGTAAAATTCACATTCTGATACCACGAGTAAGATTTTTCACAACATGAACCGGAATTTTACAATCTGAGTTGCCTTTTTGTAACCACTGCAATGCTGCAAGGAGAGCTTTTCCAAAGAGGGCAGAGCGCGGTAAGATACTACTTGGAGCTTTATTTCTACCATCTTGCAAGTGGCAACTGGAAACGGAAAACCCCTCGTGTTTATGTCAGACATCCTTCTTCTTCATTATGATACCCACAAGTTAAATATTAACAAAATTTCATTACACCTTGAATTTCTGATACAAAGTACCCCCAGTGGTATACTGCATACACTGCATAAAAATATTAAAAACTGACTCACAAGGCTTGACAAGACAACTACAGCATACCACTAAAGAGATTTGTACACTGCCAAGACACACCCATATTTCATTACAAACAATCACCCACTAGTGATAACAACAAAAAAGAATATTTTCTCTTTGGTAACCACTGTGATGATAGTTTTCCTTTGCATCAAAGAAGACGGAAGCCAATCAAAAAATTGCTTGGAGTTGGAACTTCATTTCTACCATCTTACAAGTAGGCACTGGAAACACAGAAAAGGAGAAGTCCCTCATGTTTATGTCAGACATCTTATCATGGTTTGTTATCGAGACATTCCTGTGACCCCAGCTGCAGGCACACCAAACAAACAAACAAAATTGAGCACAGAATCAAGAACCCAGTCTTCATAATCTAATCACATGTACCCTGCACAAAAAATTGGCGTGTTTGCATCAGATTAGAGGCGCTACTGTATAAATTGATTCCGAAAACGCTTGAATTTGCCAGCAATTTATAAGATTGTAAACAGCCACAAACACAGAGATGGGCAAAAATATGTAAATAAGAATGAAAACAAACAACGATCCAATCCTAATAGACTGCATGTGTAATTTAGTGTGTGGAACATATAAACCTAAATGCTAGAATAAATTTGAGTAATATGTCGAGAGGATGTTTCAGAAAACCTAGTAACGATCTGAAATTGATAACTACAGTATATATCACCAGTTCAAATTCCATCGGATTGACAAGAAGAACCGAAATAGAGATCTTTCATATTTGGGGACATTAAACAACAGAATTTGAAGACATATATAGAAACAAGTGGTCAAGTATTTCAGGAAGAACCAGCCTAACTGAGCATATAAAACTCAGCAGGGGTACATCAACAATTTACGGCAACAGGTTTTTGATGCGGGATTATCTAAAACAAAAATATATAAGCAATATAGAATTAATTTGCACCGCAAAAAAGGAGTCTAATTCAGGGAAATCCAGAAATAAAACATGTTTCTGTCTTCCTGTAGGTACTGCATTCATAAAGATTTCATCACTGGTGAGTTGTTGGTTACCATCTCATCCAACCTTGTTCCCTCATTTGTGCCTTGGAACATCAGAATTTTCTTGATTAAAGGACCGATCTTTTATGAGTAAGGAGTTCATAAACTTAACTACAGATATTCCAAACCAATGAAACCATTATATTAGATAGTTACTATAACATGGGTTTTCTACAGTCTTTATTTACATGGGTTTCAATGTATACATCATTTAGCTGGCGGGTTCCTTCCATTCTTTTAAGCCACTAAGAAAATAACTAAAAGTACTCAACAGAAAAATTTGTACGAAGAAGTTCATAAAGAATATATTGTTACGAAATTTTGAAGAAGAAGCGGTGAAGCAACTATCTAATGTATACTGGCATATGGTATTCCCATTCTTGACTAAGTTTTGTAATGCTTTACACAGACAAATATGAGACACATTTCAATCACGAACAGTCCAATTCAAGACCAGCTAATAAACCTCAAATAGCTTTCAAGTTGCAGGA
>JAJJMB010005862.1:0-53423 GCA_023531105.1 Papaver atlanticum | reverse complement strand
GAAGAGTACCTAAAGAACACACAAGTGAGACTACATTAGACATGAATGTGAAGAAGAAAATTGCCAACTAAACATGACAGAGTTATGGATGTACCTGATTCTCTTTTATTTAACAAGATCCTTCCACTCTCTGTCGGTTAACGCATTGGGTTTTATCTGCCAGACGCATCGTGGGGTGTATAGTTACGTCTTTTCCAATTGGTTGTCTTGTTCCCTTGTATTCCAGAGGCAATAGATAAGGTAGCTTTTTGTATAACGTTCATCTAGTAGGAAAAAAATCTTGAAATAGATAAAACAACTAACTCATCAGTCAGTGCATAAATCACAAAAACGAATCATATGGCACACACAACAAGCAAACATAATATAAAGATTATTCCATGACAACTTATCCAATAATTCTATTGTTAATCACATGCCAACGATCCAAATAAGGATAAAAAATTAAGTTTATGCCGAGTATGTTCACCTGAAGTTAAGCCCACACAGGTCACAACAATTCCTTATCCTCCCTGCTCATCTCAATGGTCTGTCCAGTTGAACCGCTGACATTGTGTATATCGTGATCTGGACACTTATATGACCAATTCTCTTCCCTATATACATTCAACTTACAATGTCAATAACAGTTTCAACTGACATTAAAGAATATATGTAGAAAACCTACGCAGTAGTTTCATAGGGTGGGGCTCCAAATGCCAACCCATGATAATTAAGCAATTAACTATGGGAATAAAGCAGAGAAAACGAGTGGGTATATACCTCGTGACAGGGAAGAACGAACCAGTAAATCATCTCCTACTCTGATAGTGCCGGTTTCTATTTTCCCCATAGCAACAACTTTTCCATGTTGTACAAGCCAAACAGAGAACCAAACTCGGTAACTTCACAAGTTGAATTTGCTGCTAGGAGGAAATAATCCACTTAGTGTGTGCATGCTGAAAGTAGTAAAAAAACAATCAATAAACCAGGAATTGCGATATGATTAGAACTTACATTGAGCATCAGACAACTCATTTCCCTTCAGCATGTCCTCATTTGTATTCATACATAGTTTGACAAGAACACGGTCACCAGGTTGTACAACTTGTACTCTTCAAAGACTTCAACAAAAACCTGTAAACTCGATTCAATACAAAATCAATCTCATTCCCTCCATAAATTGAAATTAATACGACGAAAATGAGCGAGCTTAAAGAAACTCGACCTGATAGTGATTAGGTATGACAATTGAGGATCCCCAATAAAAAAAATATACTTCTACAACAACGATCCTTTTCAGATCAACAAACAAAACTATATCTGTGAGAGAAGAACCGAGTATACCTACCAATCCTACACCAAAAATGGAGGATTTCTCAGCGGATGAGAAAACTTGCATTCGATGTGCAAGGTTTTATTAATCCAACACTGCATACTCACATTCAAAGCATGACCTCAACCAATTTTCACCAATAAATGATGATTAAGTGAAACCATCATTTCCGAATCCACACATACCGACAATCCAACATATATCATGCATTTTCTTCTTCTTCTTCTTCCTCTTCTTCTTAGCCTTCATCTTCTGAATCACCCGAGTGTCTAAAAACAACAACTTATATTTGAAAATTTCTGTTAGATCAGCTCCTTCCATGTCGTAACCCTTGCTACTGCTGGTGGTTGATGATCTCAAAACTCTGAATTTTTGTACTAGGGTTTTCCGTTCTCACCTTCTGCTGGATGGACTTCAAAAGGTGTTTTCTGGTTCTGTGTATAGTTTTTGAGTCTCTCCTCGACTCTATTTTGACTTTCGGATTTGGAATGTCTAGGCAAGGGTTAGGAATTTCGGTTATTTACACCCCCAATTTTCACCATCTTACTCTTGTTTACAGTGTACTACCAGATAAGGCTGGATACGGTGAAAAAGATTTTGTCAAAATGGTTATTTTTGAAAGTTACCAGGTGAAATCTCATATTCACTTTGCCTCGAGAATTTATCTTAATCCTTCTCCATGTGGTTACTAAAAACTTGGGAAGTAGCGATTGAACCGACACAGCCAGCCTTAACATGTGAAAGATCTGTTTACAGTTCGGCATTCAATTTGTGGAAAAAATGCCTCGTATTTTTAGGGGCGGCCCCAAAAGAATTAGGGGCGACTTTTTTATTTCCAACCCATATACAACGTTAAGGGATGTCCTAAAGTTTGGTAAAATACGTTAATGCCCTTCAATAATCAGAAGTTATTTTGTGCCCGATTGTTAATACTAAATCGGGAGTTAAGTAACGCAAACAAATTACCGATTGATATATATTTGTGCCAAATGCGTATCTGGCTTCTATCACAATCGGTAGAAACAGGAACCTCACGAGACTATCGATTGTTAAAGTATAGAAATTCGAAATCTTTAGAATTTTGCTATAATGAAATTTGTGGCTACTATAAAATCGGAAGAAAAAGAACATGTCTAAACTACCGATTAAGAAAGTCGAGAAATTCGAAAACTTTAGAATTTTGCTTAATTGAAATTTGGGGCTACTATAAAAATCGGTAGTATTGAGATGCCTATTAACTACTAATTATATCCTTTGACCGACAAAGCCAATGTAAACCTAATTCCATTTCATTTCTTTTCTTTTCAACTTCAACTCCTCTTCTCTCCTCTTCTCCTCCGATTGCAGAGAGGAAAACTTTTTTCCATCGTTCAACTCCGCTTCAATACATCGTTATCGTTAATCGTCGAATCGAATCATCGTTGATTATTCTCTATAAAGATGAAAAATAAGGAACGTAAGAAAGCTCGAACCAAAAACGTTTTTCGTAGTGACGATCCAAACATTGGAATGCATGCCCGTAATAAAGATATTCTCACTGAAGAACACGAAGAACGCGAAGAACACGAAGAAGATGAAGAAGATGAAGAAGATGATGTCCCTGATGTAGGTGATTCTGATAGCCAAACTCTCAAGCAACTTCAAATGGCCCCGATTAGGTAAGATTCTACCATTTTTTTGGTTTCTATTGCTTCAACTCGACGAATCCATGGTTTTTTTTAGGGTTTTCGGTTATTACCCAGAATCGGTAGTTTAGGTATTGTTTTTAACTTCCGATTGTAGTCGAATTCTTCATTCCACAAGAACGTTGGTCATATTCGGATGATAAAGTTTTAGGTTTCCTACCGATTGTAGAACGTCGCTTTTACTGAGCCCTAAATTGACCATAATCGGAAGTTAAATGTGTTTTTTCCTTTCGAATATACTAGGAACTACAAGTTATAGAGACGCAGTAATCGGATGATATGTTTGGTAATTTTCTTTCGATTGTATAGGCTGAACAACTTAAGTATTTTCTGGACACAAAATGATGCATATTCGGTAGAAAATAATTTTGTATGGGTTCCGATTGTTGTTTATTCGGTAAGATAGACTCTCCTTTGGCTATCGATTATGTTTATTCGGAAGACAATGTTGAAATATGTCTTCCGATTATGATAGATATTTTAGATTGTTTGTTTTTGGATAAACAAATTCGGTAGAAAAAACTTTCCTTTTGTTTCCGATTATTTATATTCGGCCGCTTATGTTGAACTCAAACTTTCGATTATGAATAATCGGAGGCTAATGTTTAACTCAATCTACCGATTATGTATATTCGGGAATTTCTGTTTAGATTAACTTCCGATTGTATATATTGTATAGTTTGATAACATATGTTTACGAACCTATTATACTTTATTTTGTTGTTTAGGGATAGGCGAGGTAAAAAAGCCGAAGATGCAATTATCTCAGATAGTGCAAGGATGGAAAGGCGTAAGAACTTGACAGCTAGTGCAAGGAGAGCTAGGACTGGTAAAGCCACTTCAAGTGCTCAAGATGGAACTCAACAAGGCAGTCAACTAACTGTTGAACCAACTGCTCCACCAGTTCAAGAAGGTGTTCAACCAACTGCCCCAGAATCACAACCAGTTCAAGAAGGTGTTCAACCAACTGCCGTTCAAGAAGCTGTAGAACCAAGTGCTCCACAATCACAAGCTGAAATTCAACCTAGTGTTCAACCAGAAGCTAGAGTACCAGAAGTAGGAAAACCTAGCGGTACGCAAGAAGAAGGAGAAGATGAAAAGAAAAATCCTCATCGAAAGAAAGCGAAACACCTTGTCCCAAAAGAACTGAAGGTGAAGAATATTCCAGAAGGTGTAATCCTTGGGCTGCCGCTGGATGGAGGACAATTGCTATTTGGATACAAAGACTCCTGGGCCAAAGAAATATATGAAACCGAGGTAATAATCATATCCATTTAATTTACGTATTATCTTTTTGTTCGTAATAGTATTAAGGGTTATAGGTTTAGGTTATTCTAAAAAAAAAAACTTGTCGTGTGTTTAATAGTATCATTCCGATGCGGTTCGTTTACTCAAACCCACCGCTGCACCAACTAAAATGCTGGATTGGCCTTTATCCGATGAATGTGAAAGGTTCAAGACAATTATTGCAAATTCGGGGTTGTCTAATGTTGTCGAGAACTCAATGTTGGAACATGACCGATGGCTATATCGGTGTTTGTGAAGAGACTTTATCCTGAGACCGACACCTTCCTTATGCTGTTTGGGGAGATGACGATTACCCCAGATGATGTTGTGCAGATTCTTAGACTCAATGACAATGGAAAAGCTGTCAAGGCTAAGAACACAAAGCAGTTGGAATGGGATAAACTTTATGATATAACTAGTAAGTGTTTTGGTTGGGATGCAGAAACATCAAAAATTGAGTTCGTTAGATGCATAAGTTATAGAACTAGACAGTTCAACATTAGTAATCTGATAGATATGTTCAAGGGCACCAAGAAAAAAAGAAGAGGAAGGAACTTTAACTGATGAGCAAGTGAACCATGTGGCCACTGCATATCTCCTATGTGTATTGAGGTGTGTCATTTTCCCCAATACAAGTGGAAATCGGGTCGACGCCAACCTTTTACAACTTCTGCATCCTCTCAATAAAGTGAATGAGTACTCCTGGGGCACGGCATGCCATGCGTGGTTGATGGAAGAGTTCAGAAAGGTGTCGAGGCTTGGAATTAGCCAAATTGTCGGGAACGTGAGTCTACTACAGGTATTTTTATTAACTCTACATACTTAGTTATGTTTTTATTTTTCTTTAATTGAAAATCAATTTCCTAATACTTGCAAAAATGACAATATAGACATGGATCTATGACCACTTCCCTATCTTGGAATTAGCCATTGAAAACCCGGCGTGGGCGAAAGGTGACCCTAGAGGAAAAAAGTACGTCTTCGATGACAACCATTCTAGGACAAAGGAGCAGCAGTTGATTCGTTTGAGGGAGGTTTTGGACTCACTGGAGGCCCATGACGTATGCTTTGATCCATACAAGAAAGACCGAGCTAGTGGACATATAGCGGGTCGGTCCGATTTGGCCCTTTATTTTGGACCGTTACGGCACCCCTCAGGATATGTGATGTATAATGCCTCAAGGGTGATGCGACAACACGGTTATGTACAAGGTATACCAAAGGAGGAAATGAATGGAAATTTCACATTGGATCTGGAACATTGCGAGTCTGTTAAAGATTTTATCACGGTGTTATACTTTGGTAAACCATCTGTTAAATTCCATTGGAATAGAAGGATGCATTTCTTGATCAACAGTAGAAGACCATTCAACCAAGGTTTTGAAAATTCTCCCAACTATATGGATTGGGACCGGAAAGTTTCTCATCTTCATGTTATCCGTGATCTTAAAGCAAAGCCCACAGCACCGTATAAGAGTATCCTCAAAGAGAAACCTCCGGGTTATGATAGATTGGTGCGTATTGTTTTCTTATTTTAGTTTAATATTATGGCTCAAAATCTGAGTAATAACCGTTTGATGTTATGCTATGTATAAAAACAACGGGAGAGGTTCAAGGTTTTGTCCAAATGGTGCACTAGTTGCATAAAGTCCAGAGATCCTGTGCCAATTGAGAAGATAAAAAATCACCAAGAGTTAATTGATAACGTTGACAATGAAGAGTATGCATCTCAGTTCGGGGAAAAGGGCAAGAAACCTGCAAAGAATGTGAACAAAAGATCTCAGGCCTCATCGAGCACTCAAGTTGAAGTCTCAAATGATGAAACCAATGATGATGGTGTTCCAAGTTGTGGAGGTCGTAAAGGTCGCCAAGTCAAAGCAAAGAAGAACAACTAAACTCTCGATGTTTTGTTAATTTTATGGATTTCGAAGTTTATGTCGGATTATGTCGTTTTCAAAGTTTGCGACGGATTATGTCGTTCTTAAGGTTTTAGTCGGATTATAAGTTAGTACATTATGTTTATGGTATGTGAATGCTTAGTTTTATGGATTATGAATGGTTTTATTGCTATATTTATGCATTTAACGATGACTCGCAAGCGAATCACATGCAGAGATATGAAACTGTTGAATTTTGAAGCACAATCGGAAGAAAAGTTCACTCATAAAATTTCCGATTCTGGGGATTTTGCAATTTTTTGTCAGAATCGGGAGCTATTTATATTATGTATCTACCGATTATGGTGATTTTGCAAAATAATTTCAGAATCTCGTTTTGGGGCAACTAATAATCGGAAGTTTTTGTAACCTATTTATCTTTCGATTATGGCTACATCCAAAAACACAAACCTAATGGTTATGGTTGTCTATGTACCCTCAAAACTTATGGAATTTGGCGAAGGTTGAATCTGGGGTTACTTATAATCGGTAGGTATACAAGTTAGATTATCTACTGATTATGGTAAATTCAAAACTCATTAAATGAAGGATTTTAGAAAAATCTCGTTTTGGGGCAACTAATAATCGGAACATAAATTAAATCCCTTAACTACCGATTACTATAATCGATAGGTATGGTAACCTAATAATCTTCCGATTATGGATACATTTTCAAAACAAAAAAAACACGTTAAGGAGGTGAAAAATTAAAGTGAAAATCATTTTCAATGGCAAGTCCACAATCAGTCGAACACATACTTAGAAGATGTAAGCGAACAACATCAACAATTGCAGCAATGGAAGAAGAGATACACAAAAGAAGCAAACAACCAAAAAAAACTAGACCATCGTTAATTGAAACGAAGGAGGAAGAAGAGGAAATCGAGGCAAAGAAACGAGGTCAAGAACAGTTCCATCAAAGAGAAAGATTAAAACAAGTTGATGAAGAGACCGAATGGGTAAAAAATTATTACCGGGTGAGACTATATTTTGGATTAATGTTTCATTGGGTCCTTTCGTGGGAAATATGGACGGTAAGAAACCACGCTATGATTATGAAACATCCCATGTTTGTTCAAGGGTGAATCATGTTCTGAAATTGTGCACCAAGTACAACGAGTTTCTTGCTAGGAACAGAGGCGACAGGTATGCGGCACAAGATGCTTATACCAAGTGGAGAGGAGAGTCGTTTCTACATTTCAAAGCCGCATTGATACTTGAACGAAGGACTGGGAAAAAAATAACATGTGATGTGTTTCGAAAAGTTTGAATGTTCCCTTGTAATTATCAATATTTAAATTGTAATCGGAGGTTTATTTAATATTTAGTAACCGATTATGCTTATTCGTAGGAAAGTTTGAGTATTTGTGTTCCGATTATGATTTTTTATTACCGCTACATAAAGTGGAAACTAGCCGTGCCTCAAAATACACACTAAATCGGTAGATACTAAATTAGATTATCTACCGATTGTTGGTATTGAACGAAACTAAAGATTCTGAGTACAAAATGCACATAATCGGAGATCAAGATAAATACTAAACCTCAGATTATCATATTCGAGAGAAACCATTATTACCATTTCAACTGATTGTAGTTCATTATTGTTCGCACAGTGTACGTTGTATCAGTACACTCGTGTTACACCTCACCACAACGACCATATTTTCAAAAAATAAAGTCGTTGGGACTCTCATCTATATAAGGATGGTAACCTCTTATCATTTCTGCACCAAACTACACACATCTAGTCTTGTGTATGCCACAAGAAGATTTTCCATCGTCTACTCTTTCTAAGTCATTCTATATCTCATCTTACAATCATGACAACATTTGACGCAGCTGAAGATTTGGCGATTATCAAAAAATGGTACCACGAAACAAGACGTGAAGATGTCATAGCCGGAAGGATCACACCCGAAATCTTTTGGGGGAGGATGTATATCCAACTTGTGCGAGAGTATGGAAATCCAAAGCAAAGATCCCTTCAACAAGTTCATGATCGGTTCCGACTTATCCAAAAAGGAGTGAATGATTACATAACGATACAAAAGAGGATCTTTAACCCTAGCCACTTAAGCTTGTCGATCCAACAATTTGTAAGTATTTGCATACTTTTTTTACATAGTGGAAAAACGAGTCACTTAAGCTTGCCTATCCACTTAAGTTATAACAAAATTTTGTTGGTTTATGTAGGAGACACTCGCAAAAAGCCGGTACTTAGAGGAAAAAGGAGAAGAATTCATATATGATGGAAGTTATGAATTCCTGAAGTACGTGGCCACAATATAGAGAATAATGGTTATAATCGGAAGTTATTATGTTATCTAATCTACCGATTCTGGTAAAATTTTCAATTTTTTATGTCAGAGTCTGGTTATAATCGGAAGTTATTATGTTATGTAATCTACCGAACCTGGGAAATTTTTTCAATTTTTTTGCCAGAGTTTGGTTATAATCGGAAGTTAGTATGTTATGTAATCTACCGATTCTTAAAGCATCAAAAAAGAATTATCAGAAGATTCTATATTCGAAAGTTAAGTGTACAAAATAAACTACCGATTTCCATAATCGGTAGGAATTTCATATGATATACGTACCGATTATATCATATATCTTCACAGGATTTTTTCAAAAACCATGTACAAAAAAGGCAACCAAAATACATCTTCCAACCATAACGATCAAACATCGTCATCATCCGAGGGGATCAATTCGAGTAACCCATCTGGATAGTTGTCGTTCATGACGCGATCCCAATCAACCATGTTGGACTCATATTGTTTCACCCAATCCTTGCAATGGTTTGTTAGGAAGTAATCGTGCCACTTACTCAACAAAGGTAACGGACAATCTTTCTTTACCCTTAAATCGATAAAATGCATTTCATTCACAAACGCCATAACGATTCTTCTATCTTTAACCGACTCGTCGCAAACCGACCTTGTGGGTGCAAACGTCATACTAAGTCAATACTTAAGAGGAACACAAAAATGTACCACACAATTCAAAACGTCCGCTAGGAGATATCCACATCTAGGCATAGACATCCAATACTTGACTCCGATTGTCTTCAATCCCTTTCGGCACTTTACACGCGCAACTAAATCTTTGAACTCTTGTTCTTTGTCGCTTTTATCTCCTCGCCTCATCACCGCCATATAGAAATCCTTGTCCTTCATTAGTTGTACCACCATCTTATTTCTTAAATATTGGCATTGGGTGAAATCTTCGATAACCGCCTCTCTAAAGTGACCTATTTGTTCCGTAGCGACGTGAAACCCACAATTGCCATCCCCATCAACCTCATCAGTGGACAAAACAAAAGGAGCAATGAGAGGAGGGAGTTGTTCCAAATACTCTTCGTATATTGTATATGTGGATCGATTTGGTCTTCCTAGAAGATCCCTAGGACAATTAAGTGTACCATACTTCTCCTTTATAGTCAACATTTCCATTGATTGGGTTTGTTGAGAGGCTCTCATTTGCTCAACAACTCCTGAGCTGGTTTGGGTCTCCACCAACAAAACTTCTTCAACTACCTCGGCTTGACTAGCTTGAGAAGGATCCGTAGAAACCTTTGGTCTCACTTGTCGTGCGGTTGGTCCACTTTGATCCTTTCTTGGACGACCTATTTTCTTAGGTTCCGCCTCATCTTTAAATTCGGCTTCCGAACGCTCGTGCCTAGACAATATTCTTTTATTAAACAAATGCTCCTTCAATTCTTTTCTTTGGATGGTCCTTGACACTTTGGTGATCGGCCTACCCGCCCCCTTTTGCTTAATAGGTTCATTAACCTCCCTTAAACGAGGGTGAAGGGCTTCCTCCAAATGGTGCATCATTATTTGCTTCTTGGCGCCATTTGTTGTAGCATAACGCTCGGCTATTCGTGCACACAATTCCGACTCCAACCACGACGGACCATCAACTACGGGGGTGCTTGGAGTGAAATTTAATTGCTTCCAAAATGGATGAATATCATTGATGTCAATCACTTCGACATACCTACCCATTTTATGACAACATGGGAGTCCAATACCTATCATATCCTTTTCTTCCCTTCTCAATTGGATCATTTCGGGATGTGCCAAGAAAATACGAACCACTTTACCATCCTTTTCTTCCCTTCTCAACGTGTAGTCGTGTAACTCAGCTAACCACTTTGATTGTTGCATGACCGTTCTACCATCCCATTCCGTCCTTTTAATCGTAGCTAGGGCCGACTTAATTGTTGACAAAGAAGACAAATTGTCGGGGTCGTCCGCCTTTATTTTACTTAAGATCGCACTCACTTTTTGGATCCGCATAGACCTCACCGTCTCCATTTAATTTGGTTTTAGCTTGGCAACCATTACATGTCCAATTAGAGTATCCGGATCATCGTGGTTGTGACAACTATTAGCAACTTTAGACATTTTCCACTCTTTACTTTCCCTACCGTCGGGCTTATAGAAGACAATCTTAAATGGGCATCCAATCTTCTTTGTATGGCTTCGGTATTTCCTCTCCGTCTTCCTTATGTACTTATGATTCTTTCCCTCGTGACTCTTTTTCTCCCCACCTCGCTCACAAATCATTTCAAACCGAATGTCCCTCACACAACTGTTCTGAACTACCACGCACATCTTCTCTTTTTCCTTGTTCATAAGCCATTCCTTTGCCTCCGCCTTACTTCCAAATGTCTAAATGCGCATATAAGAAAACAATCATAAGCATAACCATTTAACATACATTATTTGAAAAAGAAAAGATAAATGTGAATACAGTAGAACCGATTATATGTTGTAAAATTCGAAATTTTAAAGTTATTTTCTTTCAGGGGCGACAATCATAGTCGGAGGATAACTGAATTTATAAACTACTGAATATTAAATATGAAGAACTACGAAAGTTTAATTTTTAGAGAAATTTGTTTTTGGGGCGACTACCATAATCGGAGGATAAATGCATTCATAAACAACCGATTATGAAATATGAAGAATTAATTCTTTTTCGTTTTTGGAGAAATTTGTATTTGGGGCGACTTTGAAAATCGGTAGTAATGTAAATTTCTAAAACTACCGATTATGATAAATTAAAACTCTCAATTTGGGGTTTTTTCATAATCGGTAGTTTTATACATCCAAAAACTTCCGATTGTAGATATTTTGGAGGCAGTTTTTTGTAATCGGTAGATATGGTACTCCATTAGCTACCGATTATGTGTCGTTCATGGCATTCAATGCATTCAGAAATCGAATTTTCTCGTTTAAAAACACACACAAACACACATAACATGGGTATTAGAGTTTGTTAACACAATACTTGTATGTTTGATGCATAGTTAGCTTCGATCTCGGGTGATTCTCCGTTTTCTTCCATGAAAGCGTCGTCTAGGGTTTCATCTCCACAAAAGTTTGGATCATTCAACATATACCCCAAATCGTCTTCTCTAAACGGTAGTGAACCTTGAACTTCAACAAGTTCACGTTCATATTCATACCCATCCATGTTTATGGAAGTTGGCAACAATTGGAAGTTGGCAACATATACCCACTTTTCTTTTTTCTTCTTCTTCTCTCACTACAATCGGAAGTGGTGTTATCTCACAATAACTCAAAAACATATTCCAAACACTAATATATAAACCCTAGACTACCGATTACAAGAGTTTGCTTCCGATTATTTTTTGAAACTACCGATTATTGTTTTGGCTACCGATTATAAAAGGGCATATTAGCCGAAATATCCACACACTAATTGGTATCTACTGATTCTATATTTCCTACCGATTGATTTTTTAACTACCGATTGAGGTGTTGGCTACCGATTATAAAAGGGTATATTAGCCATTTCGAAAAATCGGAGATAAGGGGTAGCTTAGATTTACGTTTGGGTGACCTTATTTTGTCTTATTTTTCGAACAAATCATGAAAAGATAAAACTATAAACTTGTCAATCAGTGCATAAATAACATGTATGTAAGCAGATGCCATCGTGGTGGAGGAGTACCTTATAAAAGTAGTTGTGCAGCAACAACAAGCGTAGCAGCCGATCTTTGGATGTTTGACAAGAGTAGATGCTTGTTTTTCCCATTACCTATCCAACAAAGAACAAATACCAGGTTATTTCAAAGATCTAAGAGCGTCCACAATGGACGACCAAAACTAAAAATTTGGTCCAGAAACTGAACGCAGTGGAACAGAGTAAAGAGTAAAAAGTGGACTAAAACTAAAAATCGGAGTATATTTGGTCTGAAAGCCGGACTAAAACTATATTTGGTCGAGCGTAGATTAAAAGTTCGTTTGGAGTGGGGGCGTTGGTATAATAACCGTCTGGAGTGGGATGGAGATTAAATGTGCGCACGATGATGGAGCGAACATATAAAGCCCGCCCCTTTAAAATAAACCAATATGGTAAGTCACACGCACTTTTGGTACATGTGATGGATCATCACTAGGCGAACTTTGGGCGAACATATAATCTGCGCTCGACGAAATTTTGATCCTTCCCCGTAGCGTGGTACCACGGAATAAACCAATTTTTTTTAGTTTTTTTTTGGTTTTTGCTCTTTGGTTATACTCATACCATTGGAGTTGCTCTAAATGAATATCTCACTAAAATTTGAAAGATCTAAAGTAATAAATAAAGGAATTCATAAAATCTCGCTAAAATCACCGACACGGGCCTCTTAAGCTGATATTTTTTGGGACATGCTATGATAAAAGTGTATTTCCCTGCAAAACTTGGGGAATAACTATGTCTGCTTAGTAATCATGGATACTCATATGAAATGATCAGCAGAAACTACATAATTTATCTATCTATCTATATAAAATCTAAAGATAAACGAAATTGTTGTCAATCCAAGCAATAAGAAAACTGAACGTGAAAATTTATGTTACCTGTACTTTTCCGCAAGTGAAAATTAATGCATAAACTATTTTGTTTCTTCTTCCTTTAATTATGTCTTCTGAGTCCCCCAACAACAACCCAACCACCTTTGATTTATTGCTAAATTTTCTTCTAATACCATCCATATATCCTATACGATAAGTGAGTATGTTTGTTGATATTGTTTTACTATGATCTATTTAATCTGATTTTGTTGAAGTTATAAGGAAAAGTAGGCTAGTTTGGAACTCTCTCTCAAGCTTTTCCTTTTTGTAGGTAGAGTTATGGCTTAAAGTTGTTTTGTATTACCACATACCCAGTGGATAAGGGCTTATTGTTTGATACAAAATACTAGAATCCCTGTCCTCAAATGAATAAGTTCATAGCGAGGGTATTCATGGTTCACTACAAATTTCAATACCCACAGGTTAAAATTAAACAAAATTTCAAAACACCTTGAATTCCTAATAGAAGGTACACCACTCATTAGCAACTTTAATTTCATTATACATGTAGATATCGTATACATTGAAAACCGTCTCACAAGGCCTAACAAGTCACTATACACTATACCACTAGAAAGATTTTATACACTGTCTAGACATACCCATATTTCACAGCCTTTCTTGTTCAATTGTTTCACAAACTGGAATTTACAATTGTTCAACTGTTTCACAAACTAGAATTTACAATCATTTGACAAACAACAAAAAAAAAATAATCCCTTTTGTAACCACTGGGAGGATAGTTGTCCTTGTCCATCAAAGATGGTGGAACTCAAAGATGGTGGAACTCAATAAAATACTGCATGGAGATTTATTTCTACCATCTTACAAGTAGGCACCTTTAACGCAAAAAAGGACAAGTCCAACCATAGCAGGTTTTTCAATATTGACCCAAACTAAAACTCTTGGAGTACTATCAAATGAGCCACTTCCTTTGCACACTTTACGAACCGTATCTACCCTACTTGCGATTAAACCTAGTCTTTCTCCAAATCTGTGCTCATACCTGGTATTGGATATGCTAGCCCAAAGTGGGATTTCTTTGACTGCTTCTGTTGTTATGTTCATACCATAAAAGGCCGAAGTAGCAGAGAAAACATTGCCATAAGGGTACCACGACCCATTCAATGCTATCCATTTCAAGTCTTCTGCCTACGGAAAGTGAGAATGAATAGATTTGGATCAGTTTCTCGAATCTGAAAACAAATATTAGTAATGAAGTTGTTAGTAAAAGTGGCAAACTATCCAGTTAGAGAAATCGTTTTCACCTACCACAACCTTCCTTCTAGATTCTGCTCCCATTGCTTTCAATTTGGTCATAAGATTAATCAATGTGCTATCCTAAAAAACAGACCTCTAGGGGACATTTATGATATCTCAATGCCATCTCCAGGTCCAGCGGATGATATCTTTTGCCTAGATAATACTCCTATCCAGATCTGGAATCCTAAGGATAACACTGATGCTCATGGCAAGATGGAATCAGTTGAACATTACTTAGCTATACCAGGAAATAGGGAAACTTTGTATGAGCTTTATAGAGAAGAACATCCAATGGTTGAGCATCCTAGTATCATTCCTCCTGTTGCTGAGAGTCCTTATGAGGTGTTGGGACCGGTGTATTACGATGAAGATATGCCGTTAGCTTCTAACTCCATTCTAGGAAAAAGAACGTTGCCTTTCAATCTGCCTAAAATTTTTATTCCTCTGCATGTTTCGAATGATGAATCGTTCAGATCGGCCAACTCGGAGACTCACCGAGTTATCAACTCTATGGAACCGATTGAAGATAACCCGGAACCAAGTAGAGAGCAAGTCCATATTCCAGTTCCTTTGAATAATCTTAACCTTGCACATGAACCTAACCTGGTTAACAGAAGATTGTCTTTCTCTTCTTCTCCATTCGAAGACGCGCAGGAGAATTTGGTCTCTCCAAATTCTTCTGAATCAATTTCTTCGTGCATTCCTGCATCTCATGATAGTATTAATCATCCTAGTCTGCATCCATTGCATGTTTCATCTGCATCCCCCAAAACTCAGCCTAAATTAGTTTTTAAACTATCAGTCCTGGATTTTCCCTCTTTTTCTTTATCCAAAGGTCTCTGTATCTTGGCTTCAGATATGGATGATCTCCTTCAGATTGATCAATATGGCTCTAATCTAAAGGAGCAAACTCATGCAGCAGATAGGTATTTACCAATTTCTTTCAATTTGGAATCCCCATCTAAGCAAAAGGTCGAAATTCAGGTAACCCTAAACTCTATCATTTCTCTTGTGAATCTTAATTACTGCTTAATTTAGATTGAATTGATTTTCTTGAATTGTTTTGCTTGCATTTTTCCTTGACTCTAGACTAAACTAGGATTCTATCCTACTTAATTTTGCTTAATTAGACTGACTTGTGTTTTATTAGAAACTCTAAAAATTATTGCTTGGAATGTTCAGGGATGTGGTAACCCTTTCACTCAAAACCATCTGAACCAATTGATTACTGTAGATAAACCTAAAATTTTGTTTCTCTCTGAAACAAAATCTCAGAAAAAACTAGTTAAAGACCTTCTCAAAAACTATCCAAATACACATATTGTAGACCCTATAGGACTAGCAGGAGGCCTTGCAATAGCATGGGTTGATGGATTCTCCTTTGAAATTGTTCACTGGAGCACTAATATGATCAATATCCTTGTACAAACTAATTCTGAATCTCAGAAATGGTTGCTAACTTGTTTTTATGGAAGTCCTTATCCTTCTAATAGAATTATAGCTTGGAACTTCCTCACTGAAATATATGAACAAGTATATAAACAATCCATGCCTTGGATTCTCTTAGGAGACCTCAATATGATTTTCTGTCAGGAAGACAAAATAGGGGGGTTACCATTTAAAAAATCAGATTGTAAATACTATCAAAATATACTTAGCAAGGCAGGTCTTTTAGATTTAGGTTTTAAAGGTTATGAGTATACCTGGAATAATCATAAAGAGGGTGCTGCTAATATACAAGAGAGATTAGATAGAGCAGTAGCCAATGTAGAACCCAATTCCCTAATGCTGAGCTTACACACTTAGTGGGTGCTGGCTCAGATCATTTCCCTATATCCTTGAACTTAGATACTAACTTTATCAAACTAGAATACACTTTCAAATTCTATGACACGTGGCAAAAGGAAAGCTCTTGTGTGCAGACTATTAAAGAATCCTGGAATCATGTTATTAGAGATAATCCTACTAACTCCCTTATACTGAATCTTGAAAATCTTCAAACTAACCTAACTTTTTGGAAGAAGAATATCTTTGGTCTTCCCTCTAAATAAATAAAGAATACCTTAAGCCAAATAGATATCTTGAATAAATCAAGTCATGTATACAAAAAAAAAAAAAAAAAAAAAAAAAAAAAAAAATATTGATTAAGGAGAAACTATATCAATTAGAAAAACTCTATGATGTCCAAGAAGCAATAGCAAAACAACAATCTAGAGACAATTTAGTGCATCTAGGTGAAAAAAATACTAAATTTTTTCATACTAAAACATTGAAAAGAAGAAAATGGAACAATATAGAATGTCTGAGACAGAGTAATAATGAATTAACTTTTAAAAGACATGAAATTCAAAAAAACCTTTCGGACTATTTTCTGAATCTTTTCTCTGCTCCTTCTCCTCCTCATTCTCTTAATCCTCTCTTATATCTCTCCTTGTCTTTCTCTAGAAGAAAATGTTGTCCTTAGCTCTATCCCTACTGCTGAGGAAATTTGGTTAGTTATTAAAAAACTAAAACCAAATAAATCTCCGGGACCGGATGGCTTCCCAGCTAGTTTCTTCAAACTAAACTGGGAAACAGTAGGAGAACAAGTGATCTCTGCTATCCAGCATTTCTTTGAATCAGGGGAGCTTAATCCTGAATTCAACAAAACATTCCTTTTCCTTATTCCTAAAAGTAGGCACCCCAAAGACCCTAGTGGGTTTAGACCCATAGGCCTTTGCAATACTATTTATAAAATAATAGCTAAAATCCTTGCTAATAGGATGAAACCTCTCTTAAACACCTTAATATCCCCTTTCCTGGCAGCCTTTCTTTCTAAAAGGCAAATCTCTGACAATATTGTTATTGCTCAAGAGCTAATTCATTCCTTTAAGAAGAAGAAGGTGAAACATGCTGGAATGGGAATCAAAATTTATATGTCTAAGGATTTTGACATAGTAGACTGGGATTTTCTGATTACTGCAATGAAGGAAATTGGTTTTGACAAAAAAAATTGTAACCTTATCCTTCAATGCATATTTACCTCATCCATTGCAATCTTACTCAATGGATGCCCTGGTAGTTATTTCAAACCTTCTAGGGGTCTTAGGCAAGGGGACCCCCTTTTCCCTTATCTGTTCATAATTTGTATGGAGATCTTTTCCAGATTACTCATTTCTGGTGAAACAGAGAAGTTAATAAATGGAATTAAAATATCTCCTAAGAACAGCCCTATTTCACACCTTTTCTTTGTTGATGACTGTCTTATCTTTATTAGAGTTGATCTTAAAGAATGTCATAACATTCTAGCTTTGATTGACTCTTTTAGTAAAGCCTCAGGACAGTTAATAAATTTTGAAAAATCGGGGGTTTTCTTCAGCAAAAAAGTCCAACCCAAGCATCAAAGAATGATTAGTAAGTTATTGAAAATAAAAAAAATAGATCTTAAAGACTCTTACTTAGGAACTCCTCTTTTTATAAATAAAGCAAAGATAAAACTCTTTGAAGGAATTATTGAAAAAATGGAACACAAAGTTCAAGGATGGATAGGTAAATTACTAGCTCAGGCTAGTAAAATGGTTCTTAATAAAGCAATTTTGGCTAGCATGGCTAGCTATCAAATGAGTTGCTTCATTTTACCAAAGAAAAACACAAAAAAAATAGATGCCCTGCAAAGAGACTTCTGGTGGGGTAAGGAGACTAACTACAAAGGTTATTACCCAAAATCTTATTCTTGTCTTTGTAAACCTATAAGCAAGGGGGGGTTTAGGATTTAGAAATGCTCATAAGTTCAACCTAGCAATGATAACAAAATTAGCTTGGAGACTGCTAACTGAGCCAGAAGGCCTTTGGGTGACACAACTTAAGCCTAGATATTTCAGAAAATCTTCAGCTTTCAAAGCAAAAACTCCATCTACAAGTTCATGGATTTGGAAGTGCATAAGTAAAGGTATTCATCTAGTTGAGCAAAACAGTATATGGGAAATAGGAAATGGCAATAGTACCAACATATGGGAGGATAGATGGATACCCAACTTGGAAGTCAATCTTAGTACCTTTAGAACTACTACTAACTCTCACTTAACACTTGTGAAGGATCTCATTGATCCAATCACCAAGAAGTGGAACTCTCCTCTAATCTGTGAAATGTTTCCGGAACACATTGCTAAGAACATCAGTAACATTAGAATAGCCATAAACAAACCAGACACTCTCAAATGGCTTCTTACCAACTTAGGCATTTTCACTGTTAAGTCTATGTATAACAAACTCAATGAAAGAGCAGTGAACCACTACAATTTAGGACAGCCTGACTTTTTTTGGAAAAATTTATGGAGCCTTAATGTGTCTCAAAGAATTAAAATTTTTGCTTGGAAGTGTTTACAAAATGCTATCTCTACTAATATGAAATTATCTAAATTTATGAAGGATATTCATCCTAACTGCTCCTTTGGTTGTCAAGAGCATGAATCCATAGAACATATGCTGCTTTCTTGTCTTTTTGCCAAGGATGTTTGGGCTGCTGAGCCATACTCCGTTGAACTAAACTTTGACAATAATACTACCTTCTTAGATATTTGCAAGGAATGGCTAGGAAAAAAGGACCCAATTGTACCCATAGAAATCATACTGACTAAAGCTTGGTTCATTTGGAAGGAACGATGCAATAGAGCGTTTGAAACACAACAACAAACTAGTTCCCAATTAGCCTTAGAAATACAAAGATTTCTAGACTTCTGGTATAAGGATAACCCTTCATTTAGAAAAATCTCAACAGATAGAATTGTAATTCCAAAATGGTTACCTCCTAAGAGAACACAAAATATTGATGCTGCTTGTATTTCTAAAGATATGCCTGCAGGTTTCTCATTAATCCTAAGGAATGATGCAGGCAAGTTTGAACAAGGCAGAGAAGGTCCAGTCACAGCTTCTACCCCAGAAGAAGCGGAAGCTCTAGGACTGCTGCAAGGAGCTAAATGGGCGACAGAAAGAAGGCTAACAAACTTCAGTGTGGAAGGAGATTGCAAGAACCTGTTTGACTATTTGAATGGGATACCTTCTCAAATCTCCTGGCAGAATCAAGTTATTATGGATGAAGTAAAAAGAGATTTTTATTGTTGTCAAAACTTTTTGGGTTTTTTCTATATTCCTAGAATTGCTAACAATGTGGCAGATACTCTTGCAAAAGAGGCAAAAACTTTCTCTAACTCTGTTGATTGGATCAGGGATCCACCTATTTGTATATTGCAAAGTTTAGAAGTAGATACATCTAATGCAAGGGATGAACATCCTAATCCGGCATTAGAAAGCTCTACTATCAATGATGTAATGGTTACTAACTCCCTATGTTAGTCTTTTGAATGCATTTGAACTTACAAAAAAAAATACTATAGCAGATGGGTATCGATTATTTCCTGTGACCCTAAATGCAGGCCCACCAAATTAAAAACTAATTGAGCATACACTCAAGAATCTAGTCTGCATATACTCTAATCAGATGGACCCTGCATAAAGAATTGGCATGTTCGCATCATAGGCGCAATTGTATAAATTAATTCCGAAAACATTTGAATTTCCAACAATTCATAAGATTGTAACATCCACAAACACAGAGATGGATAAAAATATGAAGATAAGAACACAAAAACATATAACCTAAATGCTACAATAAATTCGAGTAATATGTCGAGAGGATGTTTCAGAAAACCTAAAATAAGTACCTAAAATTGATTGATAACTACAGGATACAACACCAGTTCAAATTCCATTGGATTGATGAGAACCAAAATAGAGATATTTGGGGTTATTAAACAACAAAATTTGAAGACATATATAAAAACAAGTGGTCAAGTATTTGTGGAAGAACCAGCCTAACTGAACATATAAAACTTAGCAAGGTACATCAACAATTTAAGGGAACGGGTTTTTGATGCAGGATTATCTAAAACAAAATTATACAAAAATATAGAATTAATTTGCACCATAGAAAAGGAACCTAATTCAGGTAAAAAATCCAGAAATAGTACACTAAATCATAAAAAAATATCACAGTATTCAAGCATCAACTAACGACAATTGGCATACATAATGTAAAATACAGACGATCTACTAAGCACGCTGTTGATGGGGAAAAACGATTTGCTGGTTTTTTAGGAAAGTAAAGAGACGACCGTGCGTACAAGACTCCTCAATCGAGCAAATTGTTTAACCTCAAATAGATGCACTGCACGTGAGTGCTTTGATTTCGAGAGATCAATCTGTAGGACTCCGGCCTAAACCAAGACAATGGCCGTTCCAGAGTCAATTCGGTCACAAAAAAGGAAGAGGGTCGATCTGTAGGAGGGAAGCTGAGAATTGTGTGAGATCAATGGTGATCAAGGATTGTGAATGTGTTGTAGGTTTCTGAAAATGAATAACTGGGTTCGAATAAGTTTGAATTCTTCTCAATTGAGAGTGATTGTTCAAATGAGAATTCTTATGGTAATTCCTGTGTATATCTGAGATTGTTAGGTTCTTTTTTCAATCGTGAATTCAGAGACTTAATTATATTGCCGGAATGTAAACACATTAATCTCCAGTAAGTGTTACAGTTGCTAGAGTGAAAGAGTGAAAATCGTGGTTAAACCAGTTCCAAGTCGTGCAGAGACTTGGTTGATTGTCCACCCATTACTTTGCTAAATCCCACAACTGCTTGCACGATTTACTCACATTTCTCATCGTGGATGAACACACGTGCCGTAGGCCGCCAGACCAAAACCCTAATTAATATCCCCCCATGTAACATGATTGATGTCTCATGATTTGTGGAGTCTGCAAGGCAGACGTATATTTAATTAGTCAGTTGTTGACTTGATTATATGATGGGTCTAAATATTGTTCAGTCGAGCATGATTGCCAAATGCTCTTATGATGGATTGAACATGTCTACTAGGACATACGTATAGTTCTCAAATGAATGTTGATAATTGAATCAACGTGATGAAAATTGATAGCCTGAGCAAATATTGCTCAATTAATGAATTATTAAATATTGATAGTTGAATCAATATTACTAGTCTCGTCTGAGAAAATATTGCTCGTTTGATGGATTACTGAATATTGATGGTTGAATCAATATTGATAATCTGAGCAAATATTGCTCGTCTGAACGATTATTGGCAGTATGACCAAATAAAATATTAATTAAAATATTGGTAACTGAACCGAATATTATATAATTAATCAAGATGTTGATTGCTGGACCAACATAAAATTATTAGTGTTTAAACTTGCTCAGAATTATGATTTGCAGAGCATTCAGTTCAAAACCCTAATTTTGATCGATTGATGATTTACTGAAAATCGACCACTGAGTGAAGGAGGGACCGGCTACATGGGATGATGGCCGACCATAGAGCGCCCAGGTGCTCGAGTGAGCATGCACCGAAGTCCTTTGTTGACCAGTTGATGAAAGGATGATTAAATGCTGGTTTAATCATTTATTAAAATAGTGCTCGTCCGAGCATTAGACAATAAAACCTAATTATGAAAAGATGAGGAACGACCAAGGGGTGTGAAAACCGGCCTTTGGTGGTCATGGGACCAGCTGACGGTCGATTGAGCAAATTCCAAGTTGGTTGGTAAGAGTTTGAACCTAATATGAACTGTAGAAAGCTAATTAGGTCAAAATTATGAGATGTGTGGGATTGGCTCATTGCAAGCCTAAGGGCCGACCTTGGTCTGTCAAGGTTGCATGCCCGTGTCACCATAGTGTCCGTGTCTCAGTCCTGAGAATTTTGGTATTTTCTGGTGCACGTTTGAGCGATATTTTGGATTTTCAGAAGAGTTTGATCTTGACTGAAACTCTCGATTTTGCTCAAATGAGCAAGTAGAACTTTGCTCGTGCGATCAATATTTTGAGAATATTAAAATAATAATATTATAAAATTTTCCGTGAGTAGCCTAGCCGGTCATGTGACCATTTGACTTTTTTGGCTTTCAACCGTTTGAGCAATATTTGAGAATATATGAAAAAGCCAGGGTTTTTGCTCAAACGGAGGAGTTTCATAAGATGAGGGAAATAATAATAATGATAAAATAAGGGATCATAAGGTGTGGGACCGGCCACGGCTAGGGCATGGCCGGCAGGCTAGTAGGCCCGGTCCCGTGACACCTTTCCCTATTTTTAATTATTTTTTCATTGTCCGAAGGAAAATATGGAGAAACTGAGAGTTTTGCTCAAACAAGGGTGTTTGCTCAAATGAATGAGTTTTCATGAGATTAGGAAAAATAATAAAATCATGGTAAAATAATGGGAGAGGCGTGGGGCCGGCTACTATGGTATGACCGGCTGGCCGGTGGGCCCGGTCTCCTGGCGCCTCTTTTATTATTTTATCAATATTATTTTTCTTCCCTATTTGCATAGGTTTCTTCGTTCGTCCATAGTCATAAGTCAACTATTGCAATGGTAGGATGTTTCCACCAGCAACGTGCACCCTGTGTGGCATCCACATAGTTGTAGTCATATGTCACTTAGAACATCCCACAATCAGAGCTACAATTGAAATAAAGGGAATGACGGAATGTGTGTTATAATACATGATTCTGAAGACAGTTGAATTTGCCAGCAATTTTATTAGATTGTAACAGCCACAAACATAGAGATAGATCAAAATATGTAGATACGAATGAAAACACAACTTTCCAATGCTTATGGCCTGGACATTCTATTTGTCTAATCTAGTGTGTGAATGATATGAGACACCTAAATACTAGAATATGTCTTGAGTTATATTGTAACGCGAGGATGTTTCAGAAATCCTAATAGCTACCTAGTTGATTAGTAACTACAATATATAACACTAGCTCAAATTCCGTCGAATTGATATAAACCAAAACAGAGATACTGTGGGTACTACACAACAAAGAAAAACCAGCCTAACTGAGCATAGGAAACTCAGTTCTATCTGATGAAAAAAAAAAACAAACTCAATTCTAACCCACAAGTCAGAATACATTAGACATTAATGTAAAGAAGAAAATTGCCAAGTGAACATGACAGAGTTATGGATTTACCTGATGCTCACAAGATCCTTCCACTCCCTGTCAGTTAACCCGTTAGTGTTTATCAGCAAGATGCATTTCATTTTTATCTTGGGGTGTATCGTGATGTCTTTTTCATTTAGTTTTCTCGTTCCTCTATATTTCACAGGCACACAACATAGCTTTTTTTATAACGTTCATCTAGTACGAAAATATCCTGAAATAGATAAAACGATTAACTGTCACTTAGTGCATAAATCACGAAAACGTACCATACAGCATTCACAACAAGCAAACGCCGTATAAAGAAATCGCTATTCTATGATAATCTATCCAATAATTCCGAAGTTAATCACATCAACTTTGAAAGAAGGATAAAGTAGCAGGTTATGCTGAGTATGTTCACTGTCCAATAGATTAAAAGATTTCTTTTTCAATGGGGATATACACCAAATTTGTTTAGGTACCACTCTTTCAGGGATTTGGTTTAGCACTGGGATTCTGTAATGGAGTGTACCTAACTGAAGTGTGGTCCTGAGATTCTTAAATCCTCTTTTATCAAAAGAAAAAACTATAAGAGAAACCTTCCCATATAAAAGGACAATAGAGTAGTTATGAAAATTTCATTTGAAAGATCGGTTCATTGTTCTTCTCAACATCAAACTCACATCTTCGCCTCTCGATTTCTTTTCAAACTGCACCACGAGGAAGAGTATATCATACACAAATCTTGTTGCTCTCTTCATCAGAATCCATAGTCAGCATATCTAAACTCCATATAAATTATCAGCAAACATATCATACATAGTCAAATTTAACATCAAATTCAATAGAAAATTACCTCATGACTACAATTGTAACAAATTTCAATAACAAGGTGAGATCAGTATTTGAAAACCACATTTCACAGCCAAATTCATAGCCAAAGATTTACCTGATGCGATCCTAGGAAACCCGAAATTGTAGCCAATAGTTTTGCAATAGGAGGGTAAAGAGAACAAAGCCCCTAACGAAGCAAATACAAACTGAGAGGACATATTTCAATAAGAAGGTGAGATCAGTATTTTTGAAATCCACAATTCCGATTCCGACCATTTTCTTCTGTTTTTTCTTCTTCTTCTTGACCATTTTCGAGTGTTCTTTTGATTTGATGTTTAAAATTTGATGATCTGAAAACCTGAATTTTGTAGTAATTTCTTCTTTAGCGTTTGGAGGTTTTCACCTTGCCTGCAAATTGCGCAGACCTTAGAAAGTTCTCTTGTGTGAATAGTTTTGGATGAGAACTTTTAAAAGAGTTAGGGTTAGGGTTTACGGTTATTTACACCCCAATATTCACCACTTTACTCTTTACTTGATATTTACCATGTAATATCAGATAAGGGCTGCATACGGATTGGAGTACTTGGAATGCAACAAGAATATAATTTAGAGTGATGATAAGATCGATCCAGTTATAAGAGCGTCTCCATTAACATTGAATCCAGAATGAATAAGTAAAACTGACAAATCAAGCATCATATCAAAACAAAAGCTGTTGATTCATATAGAGCACAAAGAGTGGAAGGAAAAAAAAACATCCATTAGGCAGAATGCATTACCCTCTTTCTTTTTCTAGACTATCAAAAAAGGATGCATCATGAAACAATCTGTGAACAGCTTAAATGCCTTCGGAAAAATAAAAAAACAACCAGTTAAACAGTAGAGATGCACACAACCCTACACTATTACTTCCCAAAATGATACAGGTATAACAAAAAAATGGAACTGATTCCCCTCATGAGATGGATAGACTTAAATTTGAAAGTATTCCTCAAAACAGCTACCAAGAAAAAAATGAGTCAGCTTGCGATATTGAAGTAGTTTTCCGTTTGAAAGCGTAGCGTCGTCAGCTCTGACATTTGAAGTTCCAGCTGGCGTCCCCATTTCCTCATGCTGGCAGTTGAAGCTTTGCGTTGTTTTTCCAGCTGCATGACAATAAAGTGATGTTAATTCTATATCGGAGAAATAAAAATATATAAAACAAAAATAACTACTCCATCTCATGAGGGGCAACAGTTTAGCGAAATTTTCTTCTCATATTCCTCATTCACTGGCCACTAAGCAAGGAATATTCACAAGGGTAACAGTTTGGCAAGAGACCTCGAAACCATATTAACTGATAGGACTTGCTCACATATCTCGTCCAACTCATTCAAACTAGAGAACATCCAATGATAGTTTAATTCACCCATTTAATATGCAGAAACTCATAAATAGCACAGAACGAGATGCATTCCTAACATTTATATAACCTCCTTCAATCTAAGAGTAAGAGTCATATACAAAAGTTTCCCAAATGCCAAACACACCTTATAGTTCAAACGGCATGAAGCAAAACATTATGTAATATGTTCTTAACTAATAATAGGTAGGTCTGATTCACATATAGCTCATGGTTCTTTGGGTTCTAATTCAAACTAAGATTTGTCTCAAAATAGTTTTTGTCAGAGATTAGTGAACTATAACAATAAACTTTCATTTACTATTTTCCTCGTAATAATTCCAATTCTTGACTGGAATGCTTTACACGGACAAATATGAGAAATACTTCAACCATGAACAGTCAAATCCAAGATCAACTAATAAATGTCAAATGACTCGAATAGCTTTCAAGTTGCAGGAATGAACAGTGACTCTAAAGACCAACATATGTATGTACCCACCATTTCAGATTTGAACTAATAAAAATTTCCCTCCCCACTGTGTGCTTGGCTTTTTGATGGCTTCTTCTCTTGATATTTGAGCTCGAAAAGTACCTAATGACACACAAGTCAGAATACATTAGCTATGAATATAAAGGAGAAAATTGCCAAGTGAACATGACAGAGCTATGGATTTACTTGATGCTCTTTCGTAGTCCAAAATTTTCCAATATCCTTCCACTCCCTGTCGCATTGTGTTTTATCCGAAAGATGCATTTCATCTGTATTGTGGAGAGTATAGATGTCTTTTCCATTTCGTTTTCTCGTTCCAATATACTCCACGGGCAATAGACAAGGTAGCTTTTTTATAACGTTCATCTAGTATGAAAAAATCCTGAAATAGATAAAGCAATTAACTTGCCATTCAGTATATAAGCCAGAAACGAATCATATGGCACACGCAACAATCAAACATCATATAACGAAATCACTATTATATGATAATTCTATGGTTAATCACATGCCAACGATCGAAAGAAGGATAAAATTGCAGGTTATGCTGAGTATCTTCACCTGAAGTTCAGCCCACAGTCATTCCTTATCCTTCGAGCTTGCTTATCTGAATGGTCTGTCCAGTTGAACCGCTGATATTGTGTATATCATGTTCTGGACTCTTATATAACAAATTCTCTTCCCTATGTATTCAAATGACAACGTCAAGAACAGTTTCAACCGACATCAATCAATATTAAAAAACCCTAAGCAGTAATCTGACCTGTAACTGCAGTCGACTAGCAACAAGTTAAAGTATCTTTCAGCAGGTATTGTCTCCGTCTATTCCAGATTGAACTTATTCTTCAGCAAAAGAACATTGCCTAATTTCAATCAAAACCACAGAATGATAATCATGAATACAAGACCATGAAAACTTAACTTACAAGTCTACATCATCAGGTCCTTGTTCAAATTCTCTACCAACTTCATTGACATTTGGTACCATCTGATCCTTTTCTTCAACATTTGCTGCCATCTGACCTTTTTGTTCTAGCTTTCTCCTCTTCAATTTGTTCTTCCAATTCTTTCCTGCATGTTTATTTCTCTGTATTTTGGCATTCATGCATAGCTCCTTTTTCAATCTCTTGATGATGTTCCATGCTGCAACAACCCACAAACCCATTTTCAATTCACCTCTCAAAACACCATAAATCTATTTTTCTAAAACTCATTCACCAAATAAAAATGAAACAATGCCCAAACGAAAAACCCTAGAAGCAGCAAACACCACCAAAGCCCCACAAAAACCTAATTGATGATGAATCTAATCCAAAACCCTGATTAGGAAAGCTGATCAAATCATGAATTTTCATTGATTTATAAAAATTGGAACTTTAAAATTAACAATTAAGAATGAACACCCACTGGGGAAAATGAAACACGGAGAATAATGAGAAGAAATTGCAAAGAGTTTTCAAACCCGAAAATGAATCTGAGATGATGATAATATTGAAACCCTGAGCTGAGCTGAGTTCAAAACTAGAAGCAGAGAACACATGTGTAGATAAGCCATCCCTCCAAAGATTCATCATCTGAGCATCATGACAAAATTGAAGAAAACCCTCCTGAAGATCCTTTGACGTATCGATTCCGAGAAGCAAGGAGAAACTATAGTGGCAATATACAAAACAAATTACCGAGTCCGCTTATACCGATGATTATCAAAATCAAATAGGCAAACCATTTCCTTTTCTTCTTCTTCTTAACCATTAGAGTTAGTGAGATCTAATCGGATGTTCTTTGATCTTCAAATGATCTCAAAACATGAATTTATGAAGTAATTTCTATAGGGTTTTGAGGTTTTCACCTTGTGCTGCTGAAAAGGGCAGATCTAATTTTTGAGTTTGGACTTTGGAATGTAAACTTGTGAAGGGAGAGTGGGTTTTTGGCTATTTACACCCAAATTTTCACCCTCTTACTGTTGTTTGATAATATACTACCAGACAAAGGCTGCATACATTCCAACCTTTTTGTGATTCTGAGTCAGATTTGACTCGATGTGAGTCAGTGGCTTGGTCTCATGAGTCAAGAACATTTCATTTCCTGACTCAAATGGTCCGAGTCAGTCATAGGAGTCAGATCTGACTCAAAAAATAAACATATTAAGTCAGATGTAGATGAGTCTGGTGATATCAGTCAGATCCAGATGACTCAGATGACAAAAAGGGTGCTAGTTAAAAGAGAGTCTCCGCTAGAACTGAATCTAGAATGAACAAGTACAACCAAGTCTCACATGAAATCCAGAAATGTATTTGACAAATCAAAAGCTTCCAAGACTGAGAGAACAGAATTGTAAGAAAATATACCCACTAGGTGGATAATGCATTGCCACCCTCTTTCTAGAATACCTTTGTGATCAAACAAAGATGCATCACAAACAATGAGTGAACAGCTGAAATGAAACGCCTTTGTGAAAACCAACAAGTTAACAGTAAAGTTACTTTCTATTAACAAGCTGTTGTGGAGAGTACAGATGCATTCATAAAAAATACTGGTAGTAGTAGTAGTAATATTTACTCAGACTCTGCAGAAAAGATTATACACCTAAATACTAGAATACATTTAAGGCATACTATGCCGAGAGGATGTTTCATATATTCATATATTCGCGTTCAAGAAACAACTAATATGCAATATGCACCATAAAGAAGAAAATAATATCATAGACTTGGAACTCTAAAGGGCGAAATTGGTGAAGGGAATCTCTGCTTCACAGCCAAATATGTACTTCCTCTTCATGAAGACTCCACCACCATTTCGCGTACACTGCACTCAAAAGAACCACAGCAGCATTCCTTCATCTTAATATATTTCCCGTAGAATCATGAACTGTGTCTACCACATAGTTATAGTCATATGTCAACTCTTGTAATGAGGGATGTTTTCACCAGCAAATAGCATGTGTTGCATCCTCTTGTCAAGGGGAGATGAACTTCACTTGGAACATCCCACAACCAGAGCTACAAGTGAAATAAAGGGAGTATGCGTCAGAATACATGATTCTGAAAACAGTTGAATTTGCCAAGAATTTTAGAAGACTATAAAACAGACACAAACACAGAGATGGATCTAAATATGCAAACAAAAAATGAGAAAACAAAACTTTCCAATACTTGTGGCCTGAACACTCTATTTGTCAAATGTAGTGTGGAAAATATACACACCTAAATGCTACAATACATTAGAGTTGTACGCCGTGAGGATGTTTCAGAAAACCTAATAACTATCTAGAACGATTGATAACTACAGTACAAAACACCAGTTCAAATTTCATCAAATTAATAAGAACGAAAACTAAGATATTTTGGGTATTGTAAAACAAAAGTTGAAGGCATAGAAACAAGTGGTCAAGTATTTCAGGAAGAACCAGCCTAACTGAGCATAGAAAACTCAGTACGACTTCTAACATTAACTAATTACGGTAACAGGTTTATGATGCAGGATCTCTAAAACAAAAATAAAATAGAAATATAGAGTCAATTTGCACCAGAGAAAAGGAACCTAATTAGGTAAAATCCAGAAAGAGAACATTAAATCAGAATAAAATCTCAGTCTTAAAGCATCAACTTATTGCAATTGGCATACTATAACGTAAAATGGAGATGATCTACTAAAAAAACTAGCAAAGCTTACAATGAAGTAATACAGAAATATATAAAACCATCAAGCAAGGCAAGTGTACTATCTGGAAACAGGAATAATAGATTAGCAAGAGACCAGTAAACCATTTAAACCTATAGGACTTTTTTACCATCCAACTCATTATGCGTAGTAAGCATCCAATAATACTTCAATTCACCAATATGCAGGAACTCATGAATAGCACACATATAAGATATGCTTTCCTAACAATTATATGACGACCTCCTTTAATGTAAGAGTAGTATACAGAAGTTTCCCAAATGCAAAACACACCCTACAGTTCAAACGGCATGAAGCAAAATACATAATGAAACATGTTCTTAATTAATAATAATAAGTAGGACCGATTCACATATAGCTCATTTTCTTTTGGTTTAAATTCAAACTAAGAAGAGATATTCTACATGTTCAAATGTCAAAATAAACAAGGTAGCTATCTTCTATAACTAATTCTATGAGTAATCACGCCAACGACTGAAAGAAGGGTTAAGTTGCAGGTTACGCTGAGTATGTTCAACTCAAGTTCAGCCCACAGCCATTCCTTATCCTCCCCAGCTTGCTTATCTCAATGGTCTGTCCAGTTGAACCGCTGAGATTGTGTATATCATGTTCCGGACTCCCTATGTATTCAAACGACAATGTCAAGAACAGTTTCAACTGATAATAATGAATATATAAAGATAACATAAGCAGTAATCCAACCTGAAACTGTAGTTGATTAGCAACAAGTTAAGGTGACCTTTCAGCAGATATTGTTTCAGTGTCCTCCAGATTGAACTTCTTCTACAGTAAAGAAGATTAACTAATTTTAATTAAAAACCACAGGATTCTAACCAAATCTGAAAATGAATACAAGACCTCGAAAACTTATAATCAAAATCATGAATCAATCAATTCTAAGTAATTCAACAGCAAGAAAGAAGTACAAGATGTTGAGTTTACTTACAAACAACAAGGAAATGACCATTGTGATTTTAAAGATGTTATCACGCTGCAACAAAGAATAAAAAGAATGCCAAAAATCTTCTTTCAAAAACTCATTTCCAAGTTCTCTGCCAAAGCCAGTGACTAATAGGCAAACTCCTCCGCCTGAATTCACTGGGAAGGAGGTGTCACAAACAGCTGCACTAAACACAGATGGAGATCAGCCATCCCTCGTCCGGTTAATCATCTGTGCATCCCCACCAAAAAGAAGAAAGCACTTTTGATAATCCTTCCAAGTCAGCTCACCCGTGCATCATTATTTGAAAACCACATTTCCGATTCCGCTCATACCAAATCAAACACGCAAACCATTTCTTTTTCTTCTTCACCATTAGATTCAGTGAGATCTAATCCGATGTTCTTCGATATTCAAATGATCTCAAAGCATGAATTTTTGAAGTAATTTCTATAGGGTTTTTGAGGTTTTCACCTTGTGCTGGAAACGGCGGATCTAAGTTTTGAGTCTGGAATCTGGAATCTGGAAGTGGAATGTGACCTTGTGAAGGGCTAGGGTTTTATACCATTTACCCCCCTAATTTTCACCATCTTACTGTTGCTTGATATTTACTAGTGTACTACCAGATAAGGGCTGCATACACTCCTGACATTTTTTTTCTTTTGAAACGGTCGTGTGACTGATTTTGGCTAAAAATTGTTTTACAGGAGTTGGCAGGCAAAAGGGTTATAATGGCCATGGACTGTTAAAAAAACTAAATTTAGAGAGATGATGATATAATGGATCTAGTTAAAAGAGAGTCTTTCCGGTAGAATTGAATAAGTACATCCCAGGAGTTGACATCAAATCTAGAAATGAATTTGACAAGTCAAAAGCTGTTGATTCATATAGAAATTGTGAGAAAAAACATCCATAACCTCTTTCTTTTTTATAGATTGTGATCAAACAAAGATGCATCATAAAGAATAAGTGAACAGCTGAAATGAAATGCATTACTAAAATCCAACTAGTTTAATAGTAAAGTTACTTTCTATTTACAAGCTGTAGACAGTAGAGATTTATTCATAAAAATACTGGTAATAGTAGTAATATGAACTCAGACTCTGCACAACACTTGGGACATTGTATCATACATCATCTGTTAATCCCAATTGATGCTAAAACTAGTATGCTAATGTGCGTATCTCTGAAGAACTGCAGCACATATATTCTTCTGCTGTGAATGGTTTGCCTGCCTGGACGATGCTTTGTTGCAATAGGTCATACATCTTTTGCTGTGTAAATGAAGTAATATAGAATTAGTACAAACAACTTATAAATCCTGGTGCATTGGAGTTACAATTGATCTACTGCCGAATTTTTCTAGTGGGATATTCCTTATTCCAGTTACTTATCCTCAAATGCAGATCTGAAAATTAGCCGAATACTTCTAGGCACCACTAAACCACAAAAACGCATTTTGAGTAAAAATTGTTACATAGGAGACAAAAGGGTCTTGATGTTGATTCGATTAGGCACTTGGATAGTTAAGTGTAACTTGGCAAAGTCATGAATGCAACAAAGAATGTAAAGAGACTCCAATAGAATTGAATCCAGAATGAATAAGTACAACCCAGACTCACATCAAATCCAGAAATGAATTTGACAAATCAAAAGCTGTCAAACTCATAAAGAGCAGAATTGTAAGAAAACACCACTAGGCAGACAATGCATTACACTTTTTCGTTTTCTAGATTACCTGTGACCAAACAAAGATGCATCATAAACAATCTGTGAACAGCTGAAATGCATCATAAAAACCAACCAGTTAACAGTAAAGACACTTTCTATTACAAGTTGTGGACAGTAGAGATTCATTCATAAAAAAAAAATGACAGTTGTGGTAATATCGAACAGACCCAATTGTAATATGATAACCGCACAGACCCAATTGAACAAACAAAGACAAACATTTCTACAATGACTATACATTAAGGTTTAGAACTTGAAATGTCCATCAAAGAAACAACTAACATGCTCTATGCACCTTAAATAAGAAAACAATAACATGAATTTAGAACTCCCAAGGGTGAACCTAGTATAGGGAATCTCTGGTTCGCAGCCAAATACGTACCTCCTTTTCATGCGGACTCCACCATCATTTCCACGTTTAAATCATGCCCACTCCATATTGCGCAATATGCCTTAATACATCCGTCCAGTGCACTCAATTGAACCACAGTAGCACGTGTTGCATCCTCTTGTCAAGGTCATAAAGGAAGATGAACTTCACTTGGAACATCCCACAACCAGAGCTACAAGTGAAATAAAGGGAGTATGCATCAGAATACATGATTCTGAAAACAGTTGAATTTGCCAAGAATTTAGAAGACTATAAACAGCCACAAACACAGAGATGGATCTAAATATGCAGACAAAAATGAGAACACAAAACTTTCCAATACTTGTGGCCTGAACACCCTATTTGTCAAATCTAGTGTGTGGAAAATATACACACCTAAATGCTACAATACATTAGAGTTATACACCGTGAGGATGTTTCAGAAAACCTAATAGCTATCTTGAATGATTGATAACTACAGTACATAACACCAGTTCAAATTTCATCAAATTAATAAAAACGGAAACAGAGATATTTTGGGTATTGTAAAACAAAAGTTGAAGGCATAGAAACAAATGGTCAAGTATTTAAGGGCGAACCAGCCTAACTGAGCATAGAAAACTCAGCACGACTTCTAACATCAACTAATACGGTAACAGGTTTATGATGCGGGATCTGTAAAACAAAAATATAATAGAAATATAGAGTCAATTTGCACCAGAGAAAAGGAACCTAATTAGGTAAAATCAAAAAATAGAACATCAAATCAGAATAAAAATCTCAGGCTTCAAGCATCAACTAATTGCAATTGGCATACTATAACGTAAAATGTAGACAATCTACTAAAAAACATAGTTCAAACGGCATGAAGCGAAAAACATAGTGAAACATGTTCTTAATTAATAATAAGTAGGACTGATTCACATATAGCGCATTTTCTTTTGGTTTAAATTCAAACGAAGAAGAGATGTTCTACATTACTTTTGTCTTGCAATAGTTCAAATGCCAAAATAAACAAGGTAGCTTTCTTTTATAACGTTCATCTAGTACGAAAAAATCCTGAAATGGATAAAAAAATTAACTTGACATTCAGTGCATAAGTCACAAAACGAATCATACTGCACACACAACAAGACAACATCATATACAGAAATCGCTACTCCATGACAACGTATCCAATAATTCTATGGTTAATCACATGCCAACGATCAAAAGAAGGATAACATTGCAGGTTAGGCTGAGTATGTTCACCTGAAGTGAAGCCCACAACCATTCCTTATTCTACTGAACCACTGAGATTGTGTATATCATGTTCTGAACTCTTAGATGACCAATTCTCTTCCCTGTGTATTCAAATGAGGACGTCAAGAACAGTTTCAACTGACACTAAGGAATACTAAGAAAACTTAAGCAGTAATCTAACCTGAAACTGTAGCTGAATAGCGTTAAAGTTACCTTTCAGCAGATATTGCTTCAGTATCCTCCAGATTGAACTTCTTCTTCAGTAAAGAAGATTACCTAATGTCAATAAAAAAGAAGATTACCTAATGAATACAAGACCTCAAAAACTTGTAACCGGAATACATGAATCAATCAATTCTAAGGAATTCAGCAACAACAAAGAAGTACATGATGTTGAGTTTACTTACAAACAGCAAGAAATGGACCATTCTGATTTTGAAGAGTAAGTAACACTGTAACCAAGGATTTATAAAAATGCCAATAAGCTTATATCAGAAACTCAATTCCTAGATCTGTGCCACAGCCAGAAACCTCCGCCTGGAGTCATCAGGAAGAAGTTGTCACAAAGAGCTACCCATCAAAGATTTATCATCATCTCAGCGTCATGACCAAAGACCAAAGAGAAGAAAGCCCTTGTGAGAAATGAATGAAGCACACAAATCAAGCACCAAAGCCAAACAAAAAATTGAAACCATCATACTTATTCGAAAACCACACTTCCAAGTCCGCTCATACCCAATGATTATCCAAATCACAAATCACTATGCAAAAAAGAAGAAGTGGGTTGGTAAGTGATGTGGCAGTTCTGTTTGTTGAATCGGCTGAATGCAAGACCCACTTATGCCGGTTGCCGGTAGTAAGTGGGACTGGACGACATTTTGGATCAGAGAATGCCAAGGATGTTATTTCAACTCAAATCCCAGCTCTGTGCCAAAGAGCAGTTAGATAAGTTGTCTCCATAGTTTCTGGGAAAGAGCTGCAGTGAACACAGATGGAGATCAGCCATCACTCAATTTGAAAACCACATTTCCGAATCCGCTCGTACCAAATCAAATACACAAGCCATTTTTTTTTTCTTTTCTTCTTTCTCTTCATGACCATTAGGGTTAGTGATATCTGATGGGAAAAATTGGATGCTGTTTGATATTCAAATGATCTCACTGAGAATTTTGTAATAATTTCTACAGGGTTTTGAGGTTTTCACCTCTGAAAAGGCCAGATCTAGTTTTTGAGTCTAGACTCTGGACTTGAGTGTGAACTTATGAAGGTCTAGGGTTTTAAGGCTATTTGCGTCCTAATTTTCACCATCTGACTCTTGTTGTTTGACATTTAGAAAAACGGTCGTGTGACCGTTACATACTCTTCTGACTCATTGGAAAAACGGTCGTGTGACCGCTTTTGGCAAAAAATTGTTATACAGGAGTTGGCAAAAGGGTTACAATGACCGTGGACTGTAAAAAAGACTAAAATTTAAGAGATGATTTAATCGATCAAGCTAAAAGAGTCTCTGCAGTAGAATTCAATCTAGAATGAATAAGTGCAACCCGGTCTCACATCAAATCCAGAAATGAATTTGACGAATCAAAAGCTGTTGATTGCAAAGTTACTTTCTATTCACAAGCTGTAGACAGTAGAGATTTGTTCATAAAAATACTGATAGTACTAGTAGTGATATGAACTCAGAGACTGCACAACTTGGGAGATTCATACATCATCTGTTAATTGCAATTGAATGTAGTACTAGTAGTTAACATGGTTTAAGACGCCTAAGCCAATGATGCTAACGTGCATATTTCTGTACAACTGCAGCACATATTTCTTCTGCTGTGAATGGTTTGCCTCCCTCGACGATACTTTGTTGCAATAGGTCAATACATCTTTTGCTGTGTAAATGAAGTAATATAGAATTAGTACAAACAACTTATAAATCCTGGTGCACTGGAGTTACAATTGATCTAATGCCGAATTTTTCTAATCGGATGTATTTCTAATTCTAGTTACTTATCCACAAATGCAGATCTGTACTTCTAAACACCATAAAACCATAACAACATTAGCAAAAAGAGTGATGACCGGCCATTACTACGGCAAAGTATGAATACCAATAGAGTAAAGGATGCTACTTGGTCAATTCAAGTAGGGAAAATCAACAAACTGACCAGCTTCCGCCCATATAATTAATAAACCGGCCAAAATATTTAGATCTTTTATAAAGTGGCCTTTCCGTTAGATTTGACACTTGGATCCACCAGATTGGTCTTCTCAATTGACTAAGTCAATTACTCATGGTACAATGACCATCGTATCCTTATAAGTGCATACATTATAAGAAAACAGTACTACTTCTTCTTTGTTTAGGTATGTTGTTCTTGCCATTGCCATCCAAACCAAACCGGGTAATTTTGCTCAAACCCATTCTCTAAATCCTGTTCTTCATCAACAGCAACAAGGTCTTCTCATTCACATCATCAGCAACTTCTTCTTCATAGTCAATTAGCTTAACCCATTCTTACATAACCTTTACAGCATCATCAATTGTTCAATTCATCCAATTCAGTTCAACCATCACCTGCTACATCAGATCTTCAACCAACCCTGTGAATCTCACTCAACGGCACAAACCCTTTTTATCACCATTACTGATTCTCAAATCCAGACCACCAATTTAAACCTTCATTAACCTATTAACCTAATTACCAGAGTTTGTTGTTCGACCACAGTACACAAAAGTTGAAATTAAAAGATGACGAAGAAGGGAACTTGTAAATTGAAGCAATATGGGTCTTCAAATTTAGTAAGTACATCAAACCCAATGTTTATTTATCTTCGTATTGCTCATATTAGATGGTTAATTGTATTAATTTTTTACATGGAGCAAAAAATGAATTTTAGGGTTCTTCGAAATTGGGGGTTTACTGATATATGAATTTTTGGTGTTTCTGGCTTCGATCTTGGTTTGTGATGATCATTTGATGGTATCTTGGTAATGTAAGGTCGTGATTTGGTGGTAGCTTGGTGGTTTTGCGTTGTTGTTATGGGTGGTACTGGTTAATGTTGGATTTTTTCATCTTACCACCGTATACGTATTGGCTCCATAAGCATCGAATCATGATGATGAAAAGTACTGCTTTGTTTTTGTTGTTAGTGATGGGGTAGTGATGAAATTGATTATGTGATCTATATTTATACCATACAAATCAACTTGTTCTGCTACTGCATGAACTGGATAGTTGTAATTTTATATGAAGATAAAATTTCATTTTCGGTTGAATTAATTTGATGTTCGGGGTACTTTTAATAAGAATTGGTTTTGTAGAGATATTTATCGTTTCAGTTTTGAGATGAACTGAAGGAATTGAAGGTCAGGGAAGAAGATATAGAGACGAATTTAGGTTAGTCAAAGTTTTAGGGGCTTTTAAGTCTTCTACAACTGACACGTTTGAGTTAACTGCCATCACCCGTTTTTTCAAAAAAACGGGATGGAAAATGTCAAACTCGGTCAGTTTATAAAACAATTTCAAAAAACGGTCATTTTGTTAAATATGGTTCAAAAACTAGGCCACTTTATTAAAAAGCCCATTCAAGTATTCAAGAACCCAACAGACCCAATTGAACAAACAAAAGACAAACATTTTTACAATGACTATAAACGTGAACTTAATATGCCATATATTCCCATTAAAAACAACTAATATGCAATATGCACCTTAAAGAAGAAAACAATAACATGGATCTAGAACTCCCAAGGGTGAATATTGGTATAGGGAATCTCTGCTTCGCAGCCAAATACGTACCTCCTTTTCATGCGGACTCCACCGTCATGTGCACGCCTTAATACATCCGTCCAGTGCACTCAATAGAACCACAGTGGCATTCCTTAATCTTTATATTTCCCGCAGAATCATGAACTGAGTCAACCACATAGTTGTAGTCATATGTCAACTCTTGTAATGGAGAAATGTTGTCACCAGCAAATAGCATTATGTGTGGCGTCCTCTTGTCAACATGGTCATAAAGGACATTTTGGGCAATAAGGTTAGGTGAACAACTATGGTTGATAAATCTACCAACATTTCCATACCGAAGAGCATCAATGGTGAACCCCTCATCTTCCACATTTTCGCAAGAGATACTAGTTGATTGCAAGTCGGGAGGGATCAGATTTGAAAATCCATCCCCCTTAATTTGGTTTTTACTCCTCCCAAGATCAAAAAGATATTTGTCATTTCCCGTCCTTTGATCAGCTTCCTTTTCCGCGAGGAGCTCCCCCGTGTACTCACAAATGAAACTTCCAGAGGGTATTGAGTTCAAGGATCTGACTCCCCATCCATTTGACTTAGTTTTGAAGATCTCCAACTGAAACTTGATGCCGTGTTGGCTAACTCTATTATGACACGATGGAGGACACTTGCAAAGAGGGCCACATTCATAAACAATGGTCTTTGTTTCCACAATAGCACCATTGTAATTGTATGGAATTCCTCCTCCATTCTTGACCGTACAAAGACATTTCTTCGAATTAGAGCATCCATCCGTGCATTCACAGCCCCTCCTGAGGGGAATAAGATTGTGGCGTGATGTATACTTCATTTTAGCAATATACTTAAATTGAGGTGGTTTTTCGCTGTCTAATGTGTTCACAGCACAAATTCGCATCTTTTCCTCCCCTTGTGATATATCATCTACACAAAGACCTTCGCGTACTTTCGAAAGTTTCAATTTTTGTACTTCTCTTAGAGCAAGCTCGGGTTGTCCCGGCATTCTTCTCAGTTCAAACATATAGACATTATTACCATAGCGTCCCTTTTCTTGCCAATAACCATTAACCAAGTATAACCCGTCAAAAGTGTACGTTATTCCCATATTTTTACCCCTTGTGTTAAGAGAATTGGGCCCTTTCATCTCTTTAAATCCACGAATAACCCTAACAGGAGTCTTCGCATTTATACTATTCTTTAGAGCAAGGTTTCCCCGTTCAAGCTTTTGATCTTCAGCTAACTTATTCCCCCGAACTGGGTTTCCTCCATGACCAGAATATAGCAACACATCAAAATTATCAAAGTCATCATAACCTCCAGAAGACACAACACTTGTTGCCACATTTCTACCATCTTTGTTAACGTAATCAATACCACCCTGCATTTGTCCATGAAGACCAATGATACAAAGCTCCACCCTATAATGGAACTCGTCTCCAACCTCAACCCCTGGTACATGTCCCGATATTTTAGTAGCGGTGTTCACGCACTTCCCCTGTTTCTTCATCTCTGTGAAGGTTAGCAAATCAATCCTCTTGGGCAGAGCTCCACGCACTTTCGACTTTGATTCCTCTTCTTGTAACAACTTCCTGAACATTGTTTGAAATAAACGAAGAGTCTCTCTAACCTTGCTGCGAGTTAAAACGTTGCCATTGTTAGAGATCGGACGTCTAGACGGAATCACACTCGAAGTCGAACATGGTGGCCTTGGAACTGACGAAATATTTTCAATCATATCATCATGTCCTCGTGCATCTTTCTCGCCATCCCTGCAAATAATTTGACCAGAATTATATTCTAAATTGTTCCTGTAGAGATACTCAAAATCATCATGCACCCACAATAATATATTATGGCAGCTACTTAGAATAATTAGGTTCTATAGAATCACATTGTGAAATGAGTTTGAATTCTTAGCTTTCCTAATCTCCGACTCGCTAAGGGTAAATAACTTTATATTATAGAAAACAGCAGATACGAAGAAAGTACACTATCCCATTTTCAAAAGAAAAACAAAAAACTGCACACTAGGTTCAATCCCCTAATAGAGGAAATATCAGTCAATTGTGGTTTATTTCGACAAAACGTTTGTAACTAGAAACAATACCAGTGAATGAAACAATCCAGTGATAATTTTATCTATACTAACAAACATAAAAGCCTCAGCAAATCATATAACTAGTGATAAAACTTAACACTACACTAAACCAAAATGTCAGGAAACATACATACCTTCTGTATGGCACAGTTCCCTGATTCTTCACATGATGTCTGGTTGTACCTTGGGACGTGGTTGATTTGACATTCACTTTTGCATCCCTCCAAGGGCAGTATTTTGCAGCCATTAGAGCTTGTATAACCATCCTCTCACCAGAAGTACCTAGAATGATAGACCCTCTTCCTTGATTTTTGGCACAAACTGAATTTTCAAAATCCTTTCTCTTTAAACTTTTACTCCTACTTATAGTAAGAGATTGTCTATCCCATTTTTTACCAGAATCGGCAATCTCTTCGTCAATCTTTTTACTTAATGATGTATGACTTGTGTTTGTATTACTTGTGTCTGGTGACCTGGAATCATTCTCCTCTACAGAACATTCAGCCTTTGTTTTCATTACATCTGGATCTGATTTTACACGATCACTATCCGCACTTGTTTCCTTCAAAGACTCATCACTAAATCTTGGAACACTGCTCAAACCAATCGGATAATCTCGTATAGCTGGAACTCTTCTTCTAGCAGGAAACTCTTTAAGACTACTTCCCATATTTAAACAAGATGTTTCATCTCCATCTGCAGCTTTCAAAGGCACTGATGCATCTTTGGTAACAAAATCCATTACCACTTGAGGTTGGAACCCATCTGAACCCACCACAGGCTCTTGAAATTCCATCTGGTTCAGAGATTTCGACAATTCAACAACATCTTTGGTTTCTACAGCTTTTACTGCGCTAACCAACTCAATCTGCTGATCCAAAGACTTTGAAACCGGTGGCTCCAATCTTGCAGCACTTCTAACCCAATCTTTTGGGAAATCTCTTATGGAACAGACTCTCTTCCGTTTATACTTATCAAGACCGGAGGTTACACCGTAAACTGATTCCACCATCGCCGGTGACGGACGCTTCAAAGTTTCCATCATTTCACACTGACGAAACAAAGAAAAAACTCATTTACACAACAATCTCAACTCTAATCACAAGCATATACATCAACAATAACAAAATTCAAGTTATCAACAAGAAAATAAACAAAAACCTTAAACATGCAATTTGAGCACAGAATCAAAGAAAATCAAGAAAGATTTTGAGAAAAGTAGACTAACCTGATGATGAAAATGACGATGAAACAGTCGATTTTGATGTCTTTGGAGTTTGATTTGGTGAATTGATTCAAGGTATTTGATGAATTTTTGTACCTTCGAAGAAATTTGGGGAGAAATTTTTAGAACAAGGGTTTATGGGGAATGTTGACTACTCCATAGTGAAGTGGTTGAGACAAAAATAAGCCACTGTAGCAGTTAAGTGCGCCCGAATTTGTTTGTTTTCAGTTTTAGGAAACGAAAGCATGACTTATCACCTACCACTAAACCATGTTGAGAGCGTGAAGACCGAAGAAGTTGGGGTTTTGTAAGTGGGGTAGGTTGAATTTGGGTTTGATTTGAGTCTTACCATCAATGTAGAAGCATGTTTGGACGTCATCCAAGAAGTAATTTTTTGAAAGCACAGAAGTTAAAAGTTGGTTCGAGTATATAATTTGAGGATGAATTCTATAAACAAAAGAGTTAACTGGTTATCAAGTAAAAATATTTTGCTGGTGAATTTTGTTTTTGGAGAAGTGCTTATGATATCCAAACAGGATATAAGTAGGTTTTATCACTTTCTGTGTTATGTGCATGAGTGAGAAGGATATAAACACGCTCATTTCATTTTGAGAGTCATAACAAACTTAGAGACATAAATTAGGAATAACTAAAATTAAAAAAAAAAAAAAAAATACACAAGTGGGATTTGTTTTATCTTATCAGAAATTGAGGCTGGCGAGATTCCAACTTAGGTCACTAGTGATGACACAACGACTTTACCACTACATATGTGAAACTGTGTCAATGCATGTCTGAAAATTCTTGGACTTGTTCAAATTCTTAACCAAATATTATGCGAAAATATTGATCAATTTCGGATATTCTAGGTCTATCATTTGGAAGTGCGAAAAAACGATTAAGAAAGTATCATAAATTTCGACTAGCTCATTTTTGGTTAAGAAAAACAAAATCTAGAGTATGGTTCCATTTGTGATCTGGTGGACATTGTAAAATGAGCGTAATAAAAAACTATTTCAAGGTAAATATGAGGATATGTTGATTTTCAATACGAAGTGTTTGATCTACCATTGGTCTTTTGATAAGAAATTTTTTGAAACCATTTATTTAAATAGAGTTCTGCATAATTGGGTGCAAATAATCATGATTTATATGGGTTGATACCAACATTACTTATGGTTGATACCATTAAGCTGATCCAACGGTCAGGATCGCTTAATTTTTTTTGTCATATATGAAATGGTATCAACCTATAGTAATTAATATGGTATCAGCCCATATAAATCGTGGAAATAATTGGCAACACTTAAACGGTTAGTTGTGGTTTTGCTTGTGGCCACAAGATTTGTTTTTCTTTTCACAGTCAATAATGTGGACTAGTACTCAGGCCACTTATTAGCATCTCTGTAACTTTCAGGGCGCCCCCTTTTTTGTGCTTGTTTTATTTTATCAATATATGTTACCCTTATTGGGTGAGAAGGAAATCCAAAATTTCATACATAAATATCAAAATTCTATAATCTATTAATTTATTTTCAAAGTTCAATTAAAATATTCTTTTTTTTTAAAAAAACTCATATATAAACTATTTTTATCTAGGTTTTTTTTTATCGATAAAGAACTTAATCCTTGTTTAGAAAATGATAGATATCCAAAATGAAAATTCGGCAAGAAATCCTATGAGGAGGGTGTCGGAGGTACTTTTTCAAATCAACACCGCTAGTAATCCCTTTGTTAGAATCTAGCTCTTCCAAACAGCAGGATCTTCTCACAGGATTTCTCACAGTAGCAAGAGGTGCACTAATTATTATGTGATATCAATTTCTAGATAAAAGACAAACGATTTTTTTTTCTTCTAATGATTTTAAATTTGATATAATCCGAATAGGGATACAAATTCGACACAGTGGCGAAACTAGGAATCATAGAAGGGATAGGCTTGTGTAAAATTTACACCAGTCTTAAGGCTAGATTTAAGGCATGAATTTTGCCCAACTAGAATAGGTTATGAAAACAAGCATTTTTAGGCTCGGGGGAGGGGTTGTAGATCCGGGGTTAGGCAGGCCCTGGTTTCGCCCTGATTCGACGGAAAGAAGATTAATCTCGCTCAGATTTTATATCAAATTCATGTTATGTTGATTTTGAATGTCAAAACAGATTTACAATAAACAAACAGTGCACATGATAACTTCAATCAGGAGAATCATATCATAGTTAGTGACTGTTATAAATAAGCAAATCAGGCAGCATTTGCATTGGTAAAACACACCAATGCAACTGTAACCCGCTACCTCACTAGCTATCTCATTGTTTTACCTTAAAACTTCTAATAAAATCAGAGCATAAAGTATTAGCTAGTGGAACACAAAACTCTAATGGAAATTACCATATATGTATATCATTTCTTAGTTTATATATATATATATATGAGGAAGGATCCCTTCACACTTTTATTATCACACTATCTCACACGTTGGACGTCATTTTTGTGAATAAAAATCAAACCGTAACGGATTTAAAGCTAATACTTTGCGGATATGTTCCTCTTACCAAGTTCTACATGCCTACCAAAAATGAGCACAATCCGAAATATAAAACCTCACAATCTACCGGTCTTAATTTCGACGGCCAGAATTCTGTTAATTTTCAACGGCTCTTTTTCAAAGTAGTGGATGGTGGTGTTATACATCTCGGAATACGCTCATTTTCAGTAGGAACGTAGAGCAATGTAATAGCAACATATCCCCAAAATATTAGCTTCAAATCTATTGCGGTTTGATTTTTATTCGCAAAAATAACATCCAACGTGTAAGATAGTGTGATAATAAAAGTGTGAGGGGATCCCCTCGTATATATTGTATAAAAAAATCATAAAAACATAGAAGGAGACAAAATTGTAAATACCTTTTATTGTGAATCCCGAAAACTCCAAACACAATCCTTCTAGCTGCGTATTTATATCATTGATGCTTAACCCTATGTATCTGCTAGTAGTAGACCATAATGCTTAATTTTCTACAATCTAAAAAAAAAATCCCAGGGTTTTTCTTTTCTCACTAAATAAAAATCCGGGAAATTTGGGCAAGAGTCTACTAATTTCTTCATTGCGCGCCTCCACTAGAAATAGCCATATTCCCCCAAGAGATTGGAGATTTGATTTCATATAGGTGGGCAAACAAAAGTTTACAGTCTCCTTTAATTGTTACTGATGTTGATTTCTTTAGCCCACGGTGATGCATGAAGAATTCAAGGTCTGATGTTGGTCCTGCCCTTTCTATTTCACTTGCCTGCATCGTCCCTCAAAATTAGAGGAAAACCAGATGGTTCTGACTTAGAAACTCAAGAAGCATCAATTAATACTAATTTTATGATTTATAATCACAGGTTGGATCCGTTGCTCAAGTTCCTTCCTAGGTTCAAAAGTTTTCCTCTTTGGATTGGTTTTAGATTTAGTCCATAAATGTAAGTGTCTCTAGATGGCTAAAGCTACCTGCATTGGATTATTATGTTTACCTTTAAATTTTTCATTACATCTTTCTTTTCAAATAAACCACTTGTTTATAAGAGATATTTCAAAAGGGAGGGAATATATAGGTTACTGCATCCAGGTTTTACAAATGTCTCGAAATTTATCTGATGTAGGGAAGTTAAATTGAACTAATGGGGTGGAAGTGACCAAACTGATTTAGCAAAAGCAAAATGAAAGAACAAATGTTTTATTGGGTTCAGGTTCTTCAAAACAAAAAGAGCAATTTTAAGAAATATCTTCAATGATACCGTACATCATAGCATTAGTAGTAAGGAATTTTGTTTACATTTCCATAGAAATAGTTCATGCGTTGAGAAACCTCAAGATTCCAGAGTTTTTTCCAGAATTGATCATTCATATTCAAATTATTGGCATTTAGATTGGCTTCATTAAGCTTATCATACATGGATTTAACTGATGAAAATATAACCACCGAAGTCTATATACATCTACACCTTAAGTTATATCCACTTAACACTTCATGATCACTAGACTCAAAACAATAAATAAAACATGGAAGGTACCTAGCTCAGCTGGTCATCTCTGTTTCCCAAAGTTTCATGCGTTCCAGGAGGTCCCAGGTTTGAGCCCCCAATGGCGTAATATTGCAGAAATTAACATGGAAGGTAGAGTTAGTTTGCCCCCCTTGTGACACAATCTCAGCCCCCTCATCCGCTTCTGCTCCCTTGGTTAGGTTACCCATGAGGCTCGCTGGTAGGCTAGCACAACAACCTGTTCAATTAATGTAGTAGTATGTTGTTGGAGCTTAGCTTGCTAGGCTTCCAACTAGTTAATGTAATACTCTTTATCCAATAATTAAAAATTTTTTTGAAAATATAAATAAAATAACTTTCAAAACAATATTTATAATATAGTTTTTCAAAAAATTACACTCATGAATTTTCGGGAACCAACTTGTCAAGTAATCTAAGAAATTAATTATCTTAAAAACCGGACGAAAATGGAGATACAAAAACCATATCGTATGGGTTGCTAGACTTTCTCTTCTTCAGTTTTTTCTTTATAAAAACTAGATATATAACACTATTCTAGAAAAGAGATGTTATCATCTTTTCATTTTGGCCTAAAAATAGACCAAATTGGAAAAAAATTATAGTAACTCTTTTCAAAAAAATGAAAAGAATATTAAAAATAAAATAAAAAAAAATAAAACAGGCACAAATTGCAAAAAAATAAAATAAAAAAAAGCAAAAAACCGCATAGATACAAATCCTTCGAAAAGGAATCCCAACCAAATATCCAACTATCAAAATCCGAGGCCACACTCGAACAATATATTCAGTCAACTTATTAGCTAATTAGGTAAAATGTAAAATCATGGATTCAACTGGCAAATAGACTAAATTGAAACAGTGTTTAAGGGCTCTACAAATCGGGCGAAAACTGAGTTAACATAGTTCAAAAAAATTTATTCTAAATCTCTCCAAATCTCATGAATCTTTGATTTATTTCTCTTCAGCACTCGCTTTCCTTCATGATTACTAGGATTAAAAGCTTTAGTTCAATTCTTTTTCTCTCTTTTTTCACTTTCCCTATATTTATTTGCTAATTATCTTTCATTCCAATTTCATCGATTTTTCATAAATTTTTTCATCTTATCAAAAGTTTTACTACTGCTATCTATCTCTAATGGGTTTCTAATCTTTTTGCAGATTCTTCATTCAGAATATCATGGAAGGCATCCGGTTTTGGACTGTTGCAATTTCAACTCTTCTTCTGACAACTATATTATTGCAGTATTGAAAGCCATCAATCTTAAGATGGATGAAAACAGTATGTTACAGTATTATAGTTTAGATTATGTTTATGATCACAATGAAGTTAGTGAGTTCATCAGCAGTGAGTTCATCTTCCGAGTTAATTTTCGTCAGTTACAAAGTTTCCAGATCCAAAAGTTTGAAATTCAAAATTCAAAATTTCCCCAAATTAGTTTGCGTGATTATAGGGAATACATTTGAGATTACGTATCAGTTGAATCTCATTTTTTCCATGTTGAGAATTATTCTTCATATTTTCAGAGGATTTTCTTTCCTAAAATTACTCAACACACACTAGTGGAAAAATGCCGTTTTAAGATAGTTGGAAACTGTCGTATTAGCGAGTTATAAGGACTTTGCAAATGACGCTGAAAGCGCCGTAGATTCAGTGTCTTTTTCTGGAACGACACTTTCAAGTTGACTCATAATTACGATACTTTCGAATTGTCACTAGTAATGACACTTGGACTGCGTCGTAGATTTAATTTTATAATATATAAAAAAAATAGAAATTCACCATAGCTGACTCGGATGAATTCCAAATCAGATCTGACTGACTGCAGTGTTTCTGACTGGGAAATGAATCTGAATTAAACTCAAATCACCCAGAAATAAAACTTGGATAGTTGGATATATGAATTCAAATGGTCATTTTAATAAAAATCATTGTATTAGTTACACAATTCATAATTGAATTCAGTTTACACTTGGATTCAAAATCACAAAATAAAATAAATAATCAAGTACTGAATTCATACTAGTCATATATCTAAGTTCTAAGGTTTATGAAAACAACTGCAAACCAGCAAAAAACGAGATCTTACAACGATTCTAGAACAACACACCTACAACAAACAAAAGGTTCACCATCACTTAATAATAAAAAATAAGTGTGAAAAAATCACTTAAAAGTGAATATAACATGATGAAATTTGAATAATAGCACATCAAGTAAATTCATGACAATAGATAACATCTCCCACCATCAACTAATCTGATTTCAAGATCACAACAATTGAACAAACTGCTAGTGAAAAGATGGTGTAAGCTACTAGACAGATTCGAACTAAAGCAACTATGAAGTCAGAATACAAGTTCTGAAATATAACTATTGCTATTCTCGTCTTTCTCATTATCTATTCCAAGTAAGGAAATATGGATTTGGTAAAAAATATCATTCATAATGAATGAATTAAACAACTCTTTATTACGAAGGCTACATTATAATAAGACAAAAAGTTATATATTGTAGGCACGGGGAAGCTTTATTGCATGCACCATAATTACATGGTTCTAAGAATCTAAGCTAAATAATACATATTACTGAGCAGTGGTCAGAAAGAGCACACTGCGTGAAGAAACAATCCTCATGCTCAAATGGCCTGCTCAAATCTGGACAGATACCATTAGCAAATAATAGTCCCATTCACTTGAACAAGTAAGTGGGGTTCTTATTACCTTGACAGTTCCTTACATTTCATAAAAAAATATGTGCAGTCAGAGCTTAATTCCTTAATATCAGGAGGGAATGCAATTCAATTGATTGTGTGATGTTTTGGAGAAACTATTTAACACGGGAAACAAGGAAAGAGATCTATCACAACTTCGCAAGTGGGCAAATTAAACAACACAATGGTAACTAAATTAAGACACAAGTAGCGAGACAAGTCTCAAACCTGGTACCGAAACAATGCTACCGAAACGTCGTTACCCAAGTCAACTAAAGTCCTAATACAACGATGTCCTAACTTTAGTCAGCTGCAATTTAGAAGCATCTTTCTGTAAGTCAACAAAAGTCATGACACAACGTCACTTTGACTTTAGTCAACAACACTTTCCACATGTTGTTAGATCGCGTTATTTAGTTTGTGTCGTTTCATTGTTTCTCAGATAGCTCATTTTCCACTAGTGACAGTTATCTCGGTATAACAAATTATGGTTATTTTTTAAGGATTTTGCATATTTATAAGAGAAATAATTCATAGACTTTTCTCATATCATATTGTAGAAGAAAATCACAATTTCTAGATTTCACAGAAATGGCTTCATCTTCAAATAACCAAGTTTCTGGTATTACTTCTCAAATACAAAGAACTAAGATTTGAGATTTTGGTGCTAAACAACTGAGGCGTGCTGTTGGTACTCCAAGAGCTTTATTTGTAGCTACTAACGAATGGAAGAATACTCTTATTGGTACACTTTTCTCAAAGGATCCAGTTGAAACTGATACTGTAAGAAAGGAGATTTTGCAACTTTGGAAATAATAAAAAACTAAGGAGATCCGTGGTCTGGACAAGAACATCTTTCTTTTCAAGTTCAGTACCAATGAAGTGATGAAAGCTGTTCTTAAAAGAATTCCATGGAATGTTGCAAAAAGTCATCTCAACTTAAAAGAGTATGATTCATCTATTGCTGTCAAAGATCAAACATTCTCTCATCAGGAAAAGAATGTTCAGTTTAAAAATCTTTTGATTGAACATCACTCTGTGCAAGTGGTGGATGAAGCATTGGTGGAGCTAGGTCCAAAAATTCATACAATTCCAGAAAACTGTAAACCTGTATATGGTAGTATGATTACTGCAAGGGTGAAGATAGATCTTAAAAAACCTCTATATAGAGGTGGTTGGTGGAATACAGCATCGGGAGGTGTTACTTGGGTTAGATATCACTGGGAGAGACAACCACATTCTCTTTGTCCAAAGTGCTTTATAGTTGATCATGATGATGAGGAGTGTGGTAATGTAGCTGAATATATTGAAATAAGAAGATATACTAATGGAGAGTATATCAACTATTGCAAGGAATTAGCTAAGAAGTATGGTGTTGAGATAATTGATGATTTGGATTTAATGTTGAAACAAATATGTGAATCCATCCAGAGATAACTTAATGCTGAAGCCGAGGAACAAGAAGGGGAAAGAAGGTCGAAGAGGTCAAGAGGTGATGATAGCAACAATGTTAACAGTTCCATTTATCCCCTTGGTCCTGTTATTCAAAATCATGAACTTCACAAGCATATCATTGGTCATAATACTGGAACTACTACTTCATTTGGTGACATTAATGGCATGGACCATGATTTGGCTGAGGAAGGAGATCAAATTGCAAGGGAGATCTTTCATGAAATGAATGAGGCTGAAAAAGCGGGGGTCTAACAACCACACCCAATATTTCGCTTAGCAATCTGTATGGACAAACTCCAATATAATTCCAAGAGAATCAACTAGACAGTCAGACTCAATCAATGGAAATATATCCAAGAGTTGTATCTCTGTTTCACAATGTAATCAGCAAATCAAACAGATAGAAATCCATGAGCCTAATTATTATGTGAAACAACTGGAACGGTACCAAAGACCAATGTTCAAGTGTCAATCAATATAATCAACAACCAAAGGTTGGATTCGCTAATTGATTGAACTACGCACAACCTGTGATATTTCTATTATATAACAAAATATAATGCGGAAAAGAAATAACACAGATACCAGAAATTTTGTTAACGAGGAAACCGCAAATGCAAAAAAAAAACCCTGGGACCTAGTCCATATTTGAACACCACACTGTATTAAGCCGCTACAGACACTAGCCTACTACAAGTTAACTTCAGACTGGAATGTAGTTGCCCTAATCAATCTCACACTGATCAAGGTACAGTTGCGCTCCTTACGTCTCGGAATCCCAGCAGGATTCTACGCACTTGATTCCCTTAGCTGATCTCACCCACAACTAAGAGTTGCTACAACCCAAAGTCGAAGACTTGATAAACATATATGTCTCATGCAGAAAAGTCTATTTTATAGATAAATCTGTCTCCCACAGATAAACCTATGAGTTTTGTTTTGTCTTTTGATAAATCAAGGTGAACAGGAACCAATTGATATACCGGACTTATATTCCCGAAGAACAGCCTAGAAATATCAATCACCTCACAATAATCTTAATCGTATGGTAGCGAAACAAGATATTGTGGAATCACAAACGATGAGACGAAGATGTTTGTGACTACTTTTTTTATCTTGCCTATTGGATATTAAATCTCGAGCCAATCTTAGAGAAGATAGTACTCATTCACGATAGAAGATGCAAGATCAAATCACGCAACTACAGAGAAAATAGTTGGGTCTGGCTTCACAATCCCAATGAAGTCTTTAAGTCGTTAACCTACAGGGTTTCGTAAAAAACCTAAGGTTAAAGGAGAATCGACTCTAGTCACAACTAGTATCACATAGAAGGTGTGGGGATTAGGTTTCCCAGTTGCTAGAGTTCTCCTTTATATAGTCTTCAAATCAGGGTTTGCAATCAATGTTACCTTGGTAACAAAGCATTCAATATTCACCGTTAGATGAAAACCTGATTAGACTCAAGCTAATATCTTTCAACCATTAGATCGAACTTAGCTTATTATACACAAATGAAATGTACCTTCATTTAGATATGAGTAACCGTACCTAAACGTATGCACCTTGTTGGCTCAACAATAGTTAATCGAGGTTAGCCATATGGACACTTTCATATCAACCTTATTCATCGTAACCATAACTAGTTCAAATGACTCAAATGAAACTAGTTCTAGAGTTGTTTAATTGTTTATATTCTCATAGAAGTATACAAGACACAATTGAAGCAAAATCGATTTTGGTTCACTCGAATCAAGTCATGAACATTATAGCCACGGTTTGCAAAAGATTGCATTCCTTATTATATAAATGTATTAGTTCATGAACAAACCGATTTTAGAACATCATATACTTAGGTATGCGTACCTAAGTAGTCGGACCAAATTTGGGTTTCGCCAGTATGCGAACTGGTACGCATACCAAATCAATATCCAAACTCAGCAGAAATTCCCGGACCTGAACCTTACGCCAGTACGCGTACCAGTTTGCATACCAGGTTCTCGGACTTCCTCAAACCAACAAGTACGCATACGGGTATGCATACTATGGTTCCCAGACATGGATTGCATATATGCAAGTACACATAATATGCTTAAATCCATTTGTTCTAAACTCTATTTCAATCATTGAAACATTCTTAGAGGATGACAATAGTTGTTTTCACTAACTATTAGCATCAAAGCTATTTTCAAGTGATTGACATAACCAATACGAAACATTCCAAGTTTACATCAAACGAGATGTTACAAGGCAATTTCCATATGATCATCTTTTGACTTTCGTCAAGAGTGTAAGATGAACTTGGTTGAAGCGAAAGCTTACCAACACATATTTTGAGAAATATGTAAGCGAGTTAAACTCAGCTCGAAATATCAAATGTGCATAATAGAAGTCTATATAGCTATACGACTTTTGTCTCAAATAGGAGATAGAGTAGATAGACTTTTGAGTGATAGATGAGTTGAAGTCTCCACATACCTTTTGTTGATGAAGTTCCACAAGCTCCTCTTAGTAGTTCTTCGTCTTTAATCGATGAACGTCGTGAAGTCTAAAGCTCAACTACACTTTCTATCCTAATCCGAGACTTAGCTATAAGTAGACTAGAAATCAAGACTTATAGTTTTGGCAACTAAACTTGACAACAAGCTTGAGATAGCAACGCTTGCGAGTTCGATCGAGCAGTGCTCTAACAGAGGCATCTGCTAATTCGGTAAATTTCTTACACAACTACTTACTTTGGAACTTGAATAAATTTGGCTTTTGTTTCTATTCCTTTTCAACTATATATGAAAATTCTGGCTTGGAATGTCCAAGGCTTGGCTAAAAAATTCCCTAGGGACCAACTCTTGGTTCTTGTTAAAATACAATCTCCTAATTTCTTATTCCTCTCTGAAACTAAAATTGATTGTGATAGGATGAGAGCTTTTGCTAATTCTTTTAACTACTGTAACCATGTTTGTATTGATAGAGTAAGTCTTGCTGGTGGTTTGATTCTTATGTGGAAAGATGGTATCATCTGTGATGTTCAAGATGTTTCTAAGAATATGATTCATATAGTTACAAGGATTGACCCTAGTAAACCATAGGTTCTAATTACTTTCATGTATGGCTCCACCTATTTTGATACAAAAAAAAGGAACAATGGAACTATTTGTTAAGAATTAGTGAAAATATAATGCAACCTTGGCTAGTGATATGTGATCTTAATTTCCATATTCATGATTTGCATAATAACTCAGACTATTCTGTTGAGGATAAATATGTTCAAGACCAGATGAACAATTGTGGTCTTATGGATCTTAGCTATACTGGTAGGAATTTTACCTGGTCTAGTAACAAATATAGAACTGGAGTTAGGAAATCTAGAATAGATATGGCCATAAGAAATAGTTACTGGTGTATGAATTTCCATAAAGCTAAATTGTCTCATCTAGTTCAAGATGGTTCTGATCACTGTCCAATTCTTTTATTTCCTACTGAGATTGGTAATTCTAATACTTGGAGACCTTTTAAATTCTTTGTTATGTGGATGAAACACTTTGCATTTAGGAATCAATTACAAGTTGCTTGGAGATATTCATGGTTCTCCTGCTTTTAAACTTGTAGCTAAACAACAAAATACTAGACAAAGACTCTCTCACTGGAATAAAATTGAGTTTGGAGATATTGATAGAAATATCAATAATCTACAAATTCAGCTTGAAGTAGCTCAAAAGGCTCCAATTTCTGAATCTCAGCATGATAGGATAGTTTGTATCACTAAGAATCTGGATAATTGGTTTGATATAAAAACTGAATTTTATAGGCAAAAAGCTGGTGATAAGTTTATCACAGAAATGGATAATAATACTAAATATTTTCATACCTTAGCTAATATGAGAATGTTTAGGAAAAATATAGACCGTCTGTATGATGCTAATGGAGTATAGTACAATAATAGGGAGGACATTGCCAATTTGCTTGTTAACCATTTTGAGTCTGTTAGCAAAACATATAGCCCTTGCTTATCTGATGATACTTTTGATATTTGATGTGTTTTGTAGTTGTAGTGGTAAAAAGATTCGAACTCTAAGACTTGTGAAGGATTTTTTAGACTCAAATTAAACTCAA
>JAJJMB010005830.1:0-12092 GCA_023531105.1 Papaver atlanticum | reverse complement strand
AGAAGAAGCTTGGCATTCATATGTTGAAGATGCGCCAGGAATTCCCGATGTTTTCTTAATAGAACATGAAAATGAAAATGTGACAATAGATTATTCCTCCCCGGTAACTCCCACTACCAGTTGTATTAGTAACGTGCGTCCAAAAGGGAATTCACCATTAACCCCTGCCAGCACCTCCAGAATGGGTTCTTCCGTCAATGATAGCTCCAGCAGTGTACGATGCAGCAACAATGGAGATGGCATTGGTAATAAGTTTATCTGTCTCCCTCTAATTTTTTTACTGTTATCGTTTCCAAATAGTTGTATGCCGAATATTTGGGCAATATTTTTCGCAGCTTGTGGATCTTACTTTACTTTCCTTGTAAAGTACCCTCGTAACAATGTTATGTTATATTTGGACAATATTTTTCGCAGTTGTAGTTTTGTCATTACACAACAGTCAAACTACTCTCTATTATGTTTATCTATTTCAGAGACTGAATATGTTCCTAAAGCTAAGATACGCCTTGGAATATCTTTGGACCCACCATCTCCCGTTGAGTTACCCCGCCTACATGATGCTCCTTCAACTCCAAAATATACACCGGATTATCCACCTTCCCCACCCTCCATGGAAGTGAAGTGGTATGAGCTGCGTCATGGTCAAAGATTCAAAAAAAAGAACCAACTTAAACTGGCAATTGAGATCGTCAGAATACTAGATGATTTTGAGACCTTGTGCAAGCCATCCAGTCCAAAGTTCTTACGTGTCATATGTAAAGATCCGATAGAGGCGTGCGGTTGGTCTATATCTCCAAAGAAGATGCCTTTTCTTGACTGGTGGGAAATAACTAGAATTGCGGCTCCACACAATTGTACTGGGAACAACATGAACCCGCTCCTCAAGAAAAAAGCGATGGCTCGTACAATGGCCGCACTTTTCCGTAAGAACTTTGCCAGGTGTGACGTTGTGTATTCACCACGGCAACTGTGTGAACACATGAAGAGAGAACATGGTATCATCATCACCTACAAGAAGGGTCTCACTGGTTGTAAACGGGGAATTGAAGCGGTTAGAGGTTCTCCTGACGAGTCGTACCAGCACCTGGTCAGTTACAGTTACATGCTTGTAAAACACAACCCAAGAACGAAAACGGTGATAGAAACCGATACAAAAGGTGGTTTATTGTATTATTTTTTTGCGCTGGGGGTATCTTTACATGGATTCAAAACTTGCTATAGACCCGCATTTGCTGTGGATGGTACGCAAAGGAACTCTACTTTCTGCAATTGGGTATAATGCCAATGAAAAAAATGTACCCTATAGCATTTGCCATCGTTGATTCTGAGAACGGTGATTCCTGTCTATGGTTCATGCAAAATTTATTCGATGCGCTTGGTCGTGAGTATTCGATGAACGAGGATCTAGTTGTGTGTTCAGAAAGATCGCAAAGCTTCGAATTAGCGATTACGGAAGTGTTTCCTGCAGCTTGCCATGTGTACTGTGCGTACCATCTTAAAGGTATCTTACAACAACACTTTATAGTCATGTTACATTTGTTAGTGACTCATCTCCTTTAAAGTTTAACCCTTAAGCTATGTAGCGCGGGACAGCTCCTAGTTATCTTTACCTTTATATAGCATTAACCTTTAGCTAGTCTTTTGAGCACAAAACAGCCACAAATACACTTTAAGTTATCTGTCATTTTTTTACAATGCTAAGAACATAAATATTTCATTAGTATCTCAATTAAGCTGTTTTAAACAATATAGTTGCAGGGCTTTTTCCGATGTAGTTTACATATAACATTGAGGGCATATTCAGTTGTCATTTTTTCATAATACAGTGAATATTATAAAGAGGTACCACAATGTCGCCGCTGCTGAGGAATTTATGAGAGCTGCGAAAGCGTACACTGAGGATGGTTATCGAAGCGTTATATTAGAAGTCAAAAAGGATAAAACAGTTTTTTCCTATGTACGGGAAATTCATCCAAGGCATTGGGATAGGGTGAAAGACCTGAAAGTCCGTTATACTCTCACGACAACAAACATCGTTGAGAGTTGGAATAACGTACTTTTGAGTGCTAGAAAACTCCCGATAACCCATTTAGTGGACTTCATACGGTCACAGCTGATGGGATGGTTCTCTAACCGTAGAGAACTAGCTGCCCAACATAACTATCATTTGAGTGATTATGCTAAAAACATACTTTAATTGCGGTGAAAATTAGCGAAAATGTTTGAAGCCATGCAATCTCATAAAGATATCTTTGAAGTGAATGAGGGTCCGTGCCTGGATCAGCACATTGTCCGGTTGAAGGAGAAGTCTTGCACTTGTGGGGTCTTTACTTATGAGCATTTTCCATGTCCACACGCCCTCGCCGTATGTCAGAAATATCGGGTTCATATGTTCTCTCTATGTGGAGAGTACTATTTAAAAGCCAGATGGAGAGCTATGTATGCGCCTCCGATCAACTCGGTCCTTAGCCAGGATACCTGTAATGTGCCAAAGGATGTTGCTGCGTAGAGAGTGTTGTCTCCCAATAATGAAAAGCAAAAGGGTCGTCGGGGTAGTGGAAAGCGACGTCTCTGTAGTGCTAAAAAAACATGCCAAACCAATGGAAAAAAAGAAGTGCGGTAACTGCCACGAGGTAGGTCATAACTCTAGGTCATGTGTATAAATTTTGAAACAGGTAGTTTTACCACCTTTCCTGGATATAATTTTCATCCCATGTGTTAATTATGTTTTAAAATTCATCGTCCTGGACAATTTTCTTACATGAACGCGATTATGTAAGATGTTTAACGAAAATTAAAGGGTTAAAGCCTTACAAGGCAGTGACCTTTTATCAGTGGTTTGGTTATTGACATTACGGTGATATTATGGTGATGGTTTGGAGCATTTAATTTATACTTTGCATTTTAATCTAGTCTGTTAGATATTTGTTACATATACGTGTTCCATCTTCCATTCAAGTATAGCAAACTCACGAAGTAGAGGAAGAAAATTAATCAATATCGCTATATTAGATATTAAAGATACAGAGGAAATTGAAATGACCGGTTTGGAAGAGCAAGCAAAATCAATATTCTTGAAGGGATTGTGCCACTACCTTTGTCAAATTATATCATTTTTGTTTAAATCATATAAATTTGTGTTTAATCAGTAATTGAAGAGTAAATTGAAAAGTAGAAATCAACTATCATCAAGATTTAAAGATTTGATCAAACAGTCAAGCCTCTGATCTGTTTCTTGGGGTCTTCAATGGTTCCAAAAACTAGCCCACTTCTTTGCCCATCTGATGTAAACCTTAATCATAAATCCTTTTCACAAAGCAACAACGTTTGCTGACCTTCACGTGATGTGATTTGTCTTTTATTTATTTTTAAGAGAAACAAAAAGAAGAAAATGAAGTTTTTTCTTTTGTCAGCAGGAGCCGTATAGGAAATATCCACTCAAACCTTTGCAGGAAATATCCGCTACTAGAAACCAGGGAATATCTACAACTATAAGGCTATTATGGTCTTTCCGAAACACTGTAGATAACAGCTGCACGCTAAAAAAAAAACCGTGGATAATAGCTGCACACTAAAAATAATTGTAAACAAGAGTTGTTCAGATGTTTTGGCCCCAACAACATATTTTGATAAAGCCATTTTTCTTCACGTGAACAATCCTGTTTATAAGGCCAGTTTCCGCGTGTGCCATTCACATGCGTGACAGATGCTTCCACCCCACCCAAATCATATGGATTTGTGTTTAGTCAGTAATTCAACAGTAAATTGGTAAATTGGTCACATTGCCCAAAACTTGCTAAATTATTAAAGTTGAGTTGATAATTAATAATATAATATAAGTAAAGAGGAATATACCTTGTAACGGTCGTATTAAACTTAACACTTTTAATTTTTTTGAACTTGCATGCCTAGAAAATGTTTTTTTGTTGCATTAATCTTTGTAAATGCTATTTTTATTTTATTTTTGGAGGGATTGTGCCACTACCTTTGTCAAATTAATATCATTTTTGTTTGAATCATATAAATTTGTGTTTAGTCAGTGATTGAAGGGTAAATGGAAAAGTATAAATCAACTATCATCAAGATTTAAAGATTTGATCAAACAGTCAATCCTCTGATCTGTTTCTTGGGGTCTTCAATGGGTCCAAAAACTAGCTCACTTCTTTACCCATCAGATATAAACCCTGATCATCAATCCTTTTCACAAACCAACAACGTTTGCTGACCTGCACGTGATGTGATGTGATTTGTCTTGTATCATTGTGGCCGTATATTAAAAGGATTTTTGATTATTTTAAGAGCAACAGAATTTATGAAAGAAGAAAATGAAGTTTTTTCTTTCGTCAGAAGGGGCTGTATAGGAAATATCCACTCAAACCTGTGTAGGAAATATCCGCAACTAGAAACCAGGAAATATGTACAACTATAAGGCTATTATGGTCTTTCCGAAGCACCGTGGATAAGAGCTACACACTAAGAATAATTGTAAACAAGAGTGTTCAGATGTTTTGGCCCCAACAGCATATTTCGATATAGCCATTTTTCTTCACGTGAACAACCTTATTTACAAGGACAGTTTCCGCATGTGCCATTCACATGCGTGATAGATTTTTTCATTCTCCTACTTTTTAGTGTGCAGATATTATCCTTACAAGGCATTATTGACATTATGGTGATGGTTAAGAGTGTTGTTCACATGAAAATTGAACTATAAAATTAACAATCAATTTTTTTTATAGAAGAAAATGAAAATAAATCCGATTATGTAAATAAAAGTAGGAGGTTGTAGAAGTCACTGCATCTTTTTTACAGATTGTACAATTATTCGCAAAGGTTATCTTGCGTGTCCAAGGCATTTCGATAATTTAAACAAGAGATTCGATAATTTAAACAAGAGTTGCTCGCATGTTTTATTCCCATCTCATGTGCAAATTTTTCTTCATGTGAACAGTTCATGTTTACATAGTTAGTCCCTACCATCTTTTTGTTATCAACAAGATAACCCAGTTGTAGTAGTATTTAGCAACCCGATATAGATGTTTTGGTATATTGGAATCGACTCGAGGCATAATATGTTTAACGTGAATTTTAGATAGGTATTAGGCCTTTCTATTGGTTTTAAATTGCTTTGAAAAATATAAGACCTTGAGCATTAGTGATATCTATCTAAGTTCTGCATTAGAAGTCCCAAATCAACAAAGAGAGGTACTTTTGAATCCTGAACGGAAAAGTCGTGCATAATGCAATTTCGCGAAGATGACCAGTACAAGGTAATTTTTGACATGAAGTCTCTCAATGCCATCAAAGCCATTTGAGTAACCCTCCTTCATACACTATTATTGTCGTAGGTGATCAGAGGACAGATATGACATACAAGCTTCACTTACACGTTTGGCAAAAAAAATTTTTTACTTAGGCCTAAGGTATTGAAATTAGAATGAGATCTTCACATTATGTCCAACTTTGACGGATTAACGATCGGTGGTTAATGACATTGCATATTATTCAAAGAATCAAAACATTTTTCTTTCAGTTATCAGCCAAATGAGGACTCAATTCTTTGCATGTTCCCAACCAATTAAAATCTTCATTGTTACAAAACGGGTTACAGGAGATAACCAGAACTTGTCAAAAAATTAGCTTCTTAATAAGCAAATTAGAGAAACATGACCAGAATCTGCAGATAATCTCAAATATAGATTAAAACCACCACCACAACAACCATGTTTAAGAACAATATCAAAAGAGAAGACATAATCTACTGCTAATATAGAGAATTCAACGTCTAACCTACCAATAAAGTTCCCCAAAAGACACAAAAAGAATTTACGACCCATATCCAAGACACTGCATTTTTTGGGTAAGATGAACAGGATCAAATCTATTCTTGTAGTTCACTTATTTTTCATTGATTTGATTAATCTTTGGATACCCTCCTTCAAAGTCGCCTTTCTACCTTCTTTGAAGTTCCATAATTCTGAGATTACGTACCAAGCACTCCCATTGTAGTCATTTAACTCCTATAAAGCAGTTGCAACAGCTTTGAATACCTCGTCACCCATGTCATTCCTCAAGCGACTCAACTTTTCATCCTTCTCATCTATCTTCGTCTACAACAGTTTAGTTACGTTCAGTGATTAAGAGATGCCAATTAAAAAGAAAGATATATATGAACATCTTCTTGTACCTATGCACTGAGTTATATAAATTTATATTCAATTCTTGTGAATATTAAAGATGGTTATAAGTTCAATAAGAAACATATTGTGGAAAACGTTTCAGAGATAGTGAGAGAGTACCTTATATACATCATCTTGAACCTTGACATTTACAAAAGGAAACCAATTTGGGTATTTAATTTCATCTTGCCAATCAGTGCATAGTATAGAAGCCTGCACCTCTGCTTCATCAGCGGTATACTTTTTCTTGCATGCATCCTGGAAAGGTTTAAGATCAATTTCCCCCATTATCTTAACTCGGACCGGAGCACGACTGCCTAATTCTTTAAGTTCCTAGAATCACAGAATAATTAGTCTGTTAGGGAATGTGGTTGCAATTATTTCTAGGAAAAATTAGAGCAACGGACAGGTTTTAAAGAAAGGAGAAGAAAAGAGAGACAACTCACCCTAATAAGTTCTTTTCGAGCGTCCTGCAACTCTTCATTGCTTTCTCGTTCCTTGACCGTAAGAGTCTGGTTAAGGGCTTCAAGATGTTCTATTTCTTCTTTCAAATATGTGGTTAATTCTTCTAACTTCTTCTTCGAATCCAAGTCTGCATCATCATCTGCCATGTACGTTAAGGCTTTCAATTTCCTTCTTAACAGTTCAACCTCTAATTCCAATTTATCTTTGGCATCCAATTTCTTATCCTGTTCAATTCTTTCTCTGAGGCGTGCCTCTTTCACTCTCTGACAATCACAAACAGATAATCAATAACATGATTTCTACAAGGAAAGAACAAAACTAAGCAGGATACAGATACTTCAACTTATATGAGCAAAAGTCAGAAACAGTTTATACCTTTTGCTCTTCAGCAATCCTTAATACATTTTTTTCGACTCCAATTCTGTCATTTCAAGGTTACTATTTTTCATCGCATTCTGACGACATAAGCAACAAAATTGTTAAACATCTTTATTCTACAAAGACGATATCTGTATATTCAATACACATACAGCCTTGCGCATATTGTTGTAGGTAAACTTGTCCCTTGGCGTGCAAAATACAAATGAAGGAGGAAGGAGAAAGGAAATATTACCTTTCGTTTCTCTTCTGAGTCTCTCTGTCACTTTCGCTTTGTGCCTTAATTTTCTCCAACTCTCCACTCCGAATCTTGAGCTCTTGCTTTTGAAATTCAACTCTCTCCACCAAGTTCTTGAGAGAGTAGCTGGTCTCATTCAATTCGATCTTAACTCGTTCCAAGTTGTTATTCTTCTCATCGATCAAATGAACTAAATTTGTCACAAGTTGTTGGTTCTTCCTTACATATTCATCTTGAAACCCCTTGATTGTTTTCAAATCACTATTCCTCAAGTTTTTCCCAAGAACACTATCCGAATAATAATCATCCTCCCTCGCAACCCATCCGTAATACCTCCCATCCCAAGTTGATCCCCACGATAATGTCTTTTCCCTCGCTAAAAGATATTATAATCACTCTCAAAAGTCATTGCATCACGAAAACCGGACAGATCGTTTCTAAACTCAACAATCGCCATACCAATACTCCCATGAAGAGCATCCCATAAACTATGTACCCTGATAAGATTAAACTTTACCAATTACTCTTTAATACGGTTTCCACTTGGGGCCATGTATCTCCCATCTTTAAACTCTCTCTCAGTATTCGCAACAACACCTTTCCATGGATACACAAATTTCTCTTCCTCCACCACCACGATAGATGAACCAACAACATCCACCACAGTCTTCCCCTCTTCTACCTCCTCCTCCATAGGATCCTCCCTAATTGGTGCACAATCCTTCTCCAAATACCTAGCTAAAGCCAAATGTTTTGATTTTTCTCTAAATTTCTTAAGTGAATAACTTTTCTTACCAGCACCCTTAGAATGTTGAACTAGATGTTTATATTCATAATCTTGTTTGTTTTTACCTAAGCAGAAAGGACATCTAAACTTTAAATCTGATAATTTAACAGTAAACTTACCATTTTTAAGCTTTTGATATACCTTTTCTTCGTAATCTTCCATCTCAGATTCACTTATATCATAACCTTCTTCCTATGATGAATAAATTTCATCTATTTTTCTCTTTTGAGATGATAAACCCATTTCTTCAGACATCAGATCAATACCTAATTTCTGATTATTTTTTTAAGAACTCTCAATTTCTCTAATTTGTTCCAAAGATTGAATCTCTCTCAATGTTTCCGTGTCTCAAATTGGTTTTAAGATGGAAGCTTTATAGATAAAAATGTGAAACCCAAGGGCCCCAAATACAGCAATTAATGGATAGATACATCCCCTCTGGACCTTTTTGGGAAGTATAAAGGTTTGAAGAAGCATTCGTTGAACAGTAGAAAATTCGTTTTCTCAAGAAAAATAAGAAAAAACATAGAACGGTACCGAAATCCTTTTTTTATATTAGACAAGATTGTTTGGCACACGCGATGCGCGTGCCGAAATCCTTCATCGAGCAAAATTAGAAACGGATAAACTGGCCTTTATTTACCAAATTACCAAAATGTCCTCAATTGAATTGTGTGAGGCGTAGAAAATAAACCATGCAGCGAGGACAAAGTCGTAAAAAACCAAATGTCCACCTCCAAGGTACTGTTCATAAGACGGGTTTTTCTATGTCACGTACAGTTAAACTCCTACTCCCACGAAAAAAAATACAAAAGATAAATTTATAAGTGGGATCCACTCTCACATGACCCGCTCCCTCTTCTTTATTTATTAGTTTACTAATTCACCCTCATTTAATTTAGTAGATATTATTAACATAGCTTAAAATCAAGGTCAATTTCGGAAACTCGAAATTTGCAGCTTCAATATATTGTTCATCTACAATACTAAGGGTATAATAATAACAAGAGTGTTGGGCACGTGCATATGCACGTGCCTAGATCAATGGCTCAAAAACTGGCTCAAAAACAATCTAGAAAGGGGGCTTTTGATTAACTAATGGTAATATAGGGGGAGTGACTAATCATGTACTACCCTGATACATTATATAGTTGGCTCTGCGTAATCTGTACCTTATGAAACATCAAATTCAATACTTCGGCTACTCATTTTATCCCACGTGTTATAAACTGGCTTGCATGTTCAACAGGTGTTATAGTATGGGGATAGTTTGGTAACTTTGTCATATAAAATCAGACAAAAGGAAATACAGCGTACAGCTAGACCCTTACCTTTTCACTATTTCTTTATAAATGGGGGTATAAATATAGTTTATGGATAATTAAATTAAATACTAATTTGCCATCAACTTATTTCTAAGATTTTAACGATTGCTTTAGGAAAAAGGGGAAAAATCGGATTATCCCCCAGAGATGAGTTACATGTCATGTGTGCTGTTTTTATTTTCTCGTAGAAGGTGTTTAGTTTCCCCATTGCTAGGTATCCATCATCCCTCTCACCTGCTGCTGCTCCATCAAACAGCTAATATTGCAGTACACAAAGTTCGAACAAAGCTATCCTATGATTCCTATCAGTCCCGTGACCAATTTTCAAATTAAAGTTGCTTTCCCCTATAAGCTTCTTCAAACCCTTTCCATCAGCCTTATGGATATGGACCAACTCAGTCCCTTCACACTTTCAAGCTAGTCTTGGGGTCTTCAATGGGTCAAAAAATTGGTCCATTCACACTCAGTCCCTTCACACTTCTTTGCCCATCGGATATAACCCTAATCATCAAACCTTTTCACAAAGCAACAACGTTTGCTGACCTGCACGTGATGTGATTTGTTTGTCTTGCATCATTGTGGCCGTATCTTAAAAGGATTTTTAATTATTTTTAAGAGCAACAGAAATTATGTAAGAAGAAAATGAAGGTCTATACAGGAAATATCCACTCAAACCTGTGTAGGAAATATCCACAACAATAAACCATGGAATATCTATAACTATAAGGCTATTATGGTCTTTCCGAAGCACCGTGGATAAGTGATAGATGCATTTATGTGTCTATTTTCATCTTTATTGTGTATATTGTTAGTACCCATTTTTATACTAATTTTGGTATTTTTGGAGAAATAAGCTTTTGCGGCGAAATTGGCTCGAAAAGTTGATACATGCAACCCAAGGGACGAGTGTTATGCGGACTCAAGCAATGGATAAGGGGAAACCACTGGATAAGGGGTAACCATACCCCTTCATGTTCAAATTCTAAATTTTGGCGGGAAACCAAAACCAAAATATATACACGTTTCTGGCAGTTTTGGTGGTAGTGATTTGGAGGAGTTTGAGGTCGATTAAACCTCTGGTTTCCATAGGGTAGACTCCTTATGGGTCTAGGAATCTAACATGGGTATTGAAATCGATTAAACTGGGCTCAATCGGGATTTTTATCTCAACAGCAAAATATGGAAAGTCACGTGTGTGACCGATTTTAGGAAATTTTAGAGAGATTAAAGTGCTATAAACCTTCCCAAAGATTGATATCTATCTAATGAAGAGTTTAGAATCAAAATTAAAGCTCAGAAACGCATGGAAATCCTAAAACAAGAAATTGCCGCAACTTTGTCGTGAAGAGAAAGGAAGAGATTTTGGAAGATTCTGGAGAGATTTAATCGGTATTTTTCATATAAATAGATTGTTTGGATCATATATAAGGGGTGTCGAAAGTTAGGGGAAGTTTAGAACACCACAGAGCCGAAAAATCAAAGTTGCAGGAAACCCGCTACTGCTGCTGCTGCTGAAGAACACGAAGAACTTCGACCCACACCGGACCGTCGCAGAAGCAGTCTTATATTTAACTACAGAACTGATTTATCGTTTATTAACAACACTTCAGTTGTATCGGTGATTTCTGTAACGCCAGAAAAGCGTTGCAGATTCGCTGTATTATTATTTTCCTTCAATAAAAACACCTTTTGAGCCATGTTTATATCTTTTGAGCATGTTTTCCCCATAAGGAGCTAAACCCCAACACTGGGATGACGGAGGAAGCCTTATTTCACGCATGTGGTAATTCTAATAATTCTTTTATAACTATTGCATTGATTTTTAATTGATTTATGATTTTTATTGAATGGGTGTGATATTGTTTGATGATGTATGCTTGGTCAATGTATTTTTGATACATCATGCTTTTGATTTACATTCATTGCTTTTCAAATACTTTTGGCAAAGAATAAGAGTCCATATTTTTAATATTTGAGCTATAATTGATTGGAATTATTATTTGAATCACATGAATGGAATTGGGTGGAATCCTGAGTCTCAGTGCTTTTTATAATCTTGACCAAAACATTATTTTGATTTTTATAGTTTTCTTAATTAAGTCTAAAAATTATTCTTCACAAGTCCGAGTTGAACGAATTTTATTACCATTTTTTACCACTACAACTACAAAACACATCAATAAGAGCTGCACACTAAGAATAATTGTAAACAAGAGTGTTCAGATGTTTTGGCCCCAACAGCATATTTCGATGTAGCCATTTTTCTTCACGTGAACAACCTTGTTTACAAGGCCAGTTTCCGTGTGTGCCATTCACATGCGTGATAATTTTTTTCACACTCCTACTTTTTAGTGTGCAGATATTATCCTTACAAGGCAGTGACCTTTATCAGTTATTGACATTATGGTTATGGTTAAGAGCGTTGTTCACATGAATATCTATTCTATTCTATTCTATTATATAAAGAGAATACCCCTTTGGCACTGTCCATGAACAGTGTTTGAAATTGTAATTTTTTGATTTCAAAAACTGCCCTTTTCACATGCCCACACAAATTATGTATTAAAATAAAAGTGAGGGTATATCAGTAATTTTATATTTTAATTTCACAGTCTACATAATATTTATTGCACTTATTTACAGTAAGGGTAATATGGTCATTTTCACAGTCTATAATATTTACTTTACTTATTTTTGATAAGGGTAGTCTGGTCATTTTC
>JAJJMB010005829.1:0-15598 GCA_023531105.1 Papaver atlanticum | reverse complement strand
TTCTCACATCCATACGCTTGATGCTCGACTAAATTTGAGTTTGGTCCCGATTTGAGACGTCCCAAACCCAAGAAAATCTGGACCAAAACCAAATTTACTCGCCCCACTGTGATTGCTTTTGGACGAACGATGTTTTGGGGACTACCCCAAAATAGTGGGGGACTACTCCTTCATTTTTGGTAGGACATTTGAAGTAGTTTTGGGTTACCCCTTATCCAAAAAAAAAATTAATACCAAATTTACCCTTTGTAATTAAATTAGTTAGTGTTAGTGTAATGATTAATTAGTGATTAGTTAGTTATTAATAGGATAGTTTTGTTAGAAGAAGAAGAAAAAAAGATGAAGAAAAAGAGGGAAGAACACAAAAAAACTTATTTTGAGTTTAGTAAATATGATATGAGTGATTCATGTGATGATACCTTTTCCTCAAAATCAGAACCTCCTTCATCTCCTAATGTATTTGTCAATATTTCTAACGATCCGGATATGAGTTATTTGTTAGATGGTGAATACTTTTTACCCAAAACTCAAGCTAACGACAAAAATGATGGATTTTATCATCCACAACCAGAAGATGAAGTTATGGGTACTCAGGTATGGCTAAAAAAAAGTTAATGTAGCTTGAATTGTGCAAAAAATTGGGCAAATCGAAAATTTCAAGAAGAAATTTCGGCTAGGTGAAAGTAGTTCGGTTAGCAATTCTGCAAAAAAGGTAGCCGAACTCTCCTGTATGTGCAGTTCGGTTACTCATTTCAGCATACGCAGGTAACCGAACTCTGTTTTAATGGAGGTTTTTGAGAGTTCGGTTATCTTTTTCCAGAAAACGTTGCCGAACTAATTTTATAGAGTATACAGTTAATGGTTCGGTTCAGTCGAGTTTATTCCTTTTGTTACCGAACTTTATGTTCGGCAAGCTCGCAAATCACCTTCATTGAATAGATAACTGAACTCTATAGTTCGGTTTAGTCGATTGTATTAATTATGTTGCCGAACTATAGTATTGAAATTTCCAAAGAACAAGTTCGGCAAGATCGCAATTTTTTTCTTTCATAACCGAACTTTATGTTCGGCAGGATCGCATATTATGTTTACATTGCCGAAAATATAAGTATTTCTAATTTTTAGTTGGTATTGACGTTGTGCTATTACTCGTAGGTTGCATCTGATCCAATAGAACCAATGGAAAATCAACCTACCCCTATTGATATTTTGTACGATGACACATCCCATCACTACATGAATGACTTGGTATTCAAAAGTCCTTTAGAGGTTAAGAGTTGGGCTAGACAACATGCACTAAAAGACATGTGCGTATTAGTATCGAATGGGAGAGAAAGCAAAACCCGTTTTGAAATGGTTTGTGAGAGAAGCAGTGATCCCGATAAAAGCCACAAGAGGAAGGATTATGTTTATAAAGGAAAGACAAATAGGAAGAAAAAAACTTTCTCAAAGAAGATTAAATGCCCATTCAAGGTTGCATTTAATTACAACGAAGAATTGGGTGGATGGGTTCTCTACAAGGTTATGGAAGGTTGTCATAACCACCCTCGTCCGGAGCATCTTGAAGGACATTTCATGGCGGCCAAGCTAACTCCTGAAGAGATGGACAAGGTAGCTAAAATGAGGAAAATGGGTCTTTCACCGATTCAAATGCTCCAAATACTAAAGGAGGATAACAAGTATAACCACTCATCTTTTTCCACCATTTATAATGCAATAATGACAATTAGAAAGAAGGAATGGAGAGATAGACAAGTGATGCAACAATTGTTTCTTCATTGCGCATCCAATGAGTGTTCAATTGCCTCAATGCTTTCATGAAGTTCTCATAATGGATTGTACTTATAAGACGAACAAGTACGAGATGCCATTGTTGAATATTGTTGGGCGTACTTCGACGTAGTCAGCATTTACCGTGGAATTTTGTTTTTTAAGGGACGAGCAAGAACCTAGTTACATTTGGGCACTACAACAAGTTAAGGAAATCTTCCGAGGTGATGATATTCCCGGGGTTATAGTCACCGACAATGAAGCCGCATTGATGAATGCAATAGAGGTAGTGTTTCCATTAGCGCACAATATGCTTTGTACGTTCCATATATGGTGTAATTTGATAAATAGGTGCAAGCCAATAATTTGTCCACCCGAAAGGATATGAAGAGATTAAGATGCTACCGGAACATGAACGAGCGGATGCAAAAGAGGAAGTTGAAAAACAATACGCTCTAAATTACGCTAAATGGGTTGCTTTCAACGGTAAATGGGAATCATTGTGTTGGTCTCTTACCAAGGAAGAGTATCATCTAAATCTTGCGGAGTTTATCGCCCATTGGGATACTCCCGATTCTCCCGGTGTTGTATCGTATGTTCTTTGCCAATGGTTGGAACCACACAAAGAGGTTCGTTGTTGATAATCTCTTACCAAGGAAGAGTATCATCTAAATCTTGCGGAGTTTATCGCCTATACCAACCAATATAAACACTTGGGAAATCAAGCGACAAGTTTAGTAGAGTCGGCTCACCATCGGTTGAAGAAGAATCTCTTTGGATGTGTTGATAATTTCGTAACCGTGTGGAATGCTATGGAAAATTACTTCAAGCGCGACATTGATAGAATTAAAGAGAAGTTCCAAAAAAGCCGTATATTCAAAATGACCGGAAAATATGCCGTTCACCCATTGTTCAAGGGAATCCATTACAACGTATCTCGGCAATGTATGAAGTTGTTGATTATAGAAGTCGAGTTGATTGATAAGTGGGAAACCAAGAGGGATGAGGTGTGTGTATGTAACATGAAGAAGTCTATGGGACTCCCTTGTCTCCATATGATAATCAACTACGAGCATGGCGTAATCCCTTTAAGCGACATTGATCCATATTGGAAGCATCTAAGTTTCATCCCTCCTCCAATGGGAGAAGAAGCCGGAGAGGATTTTGGTGATAACAAATTGGGTAGGACCGTACTAGAGATGTATCGTGGCATGAACAAGCTCCAAAAACAAATATTTTGGGATGACATGAGGAAAATCATATATCCACAAACTTCGGAGAATGTTTATGAACCGTCAAAAGGAAAACGCAAAGGTAGGCCAAGAAAAAAAGAAACTAAAAAACAATTAAGAGAATATGCAAAGGTGTTACGTAAGAAGAAAAGTGAGCAAACCCCATTTACTAGAGATCCTTCGGCCCATGAGTATACCGTGGAAATGTACTTGGAGCAAACCAAGAAAAGGGGTAGGAGTATTGAGGAGAAAGGCGAAACAAGTGAGCGACATTTGAAGAAAAAAGGTACGATGTGTCCATCACAACCAAGCCAACCATCTTCCGGCGACGTGAAGCTTAAGTCTCCAATTTGCCCTATCCAACCATATTCCCTAGACGTGAAGCTTGAGGCTCCAAATAAATACTATTTGAATGAGCTACCTCTATACATTAGAGAATACGTTATATCCACCGACGACGTTCCTCCGGATGGTAATTGTGGTTTTCATGTTGTCAATCAGCAACTTGGGCCTTTCATCGAAGGTGCCAAGCTAAATAATGGGTGTGCAATCACTCATATAAGGCAAAGGTTATTGTCCAAACTAAAGGAGAATCCGGCATTTTACAAGACAATGTTGTGCGATGGGGTGGGTAGTCTCAATGAGCAATTTATTAAGTATCAACGTCGTCTTCATGGGGGCAATCCGATCACAAGGGATTATTGGATGAGCATACCGATATGTGGACACTTAATCGCCGAGGCTTTTAATTGTGTGGTTCATTATTTCTCAAAGTATGCTAGTTTCACCTTCACCCCGAAAAAAACCGTATGTGTCGAGAAACTCAAACGAAGGAGATGTGTGATGGCATTGACTAACAACAACCACTTTATAGGCCTTCGTTTAAAACCCGATTGTCCACTGCCTCCAATATCCGGAAACTCTTATTGGCTTGCATTTAACTCCGATATAATGTTGGGTTGGTGTATTATGTATGAGCATAACATGGAGATGTGGAAAGCTTTGTCGAAATCGGACGAAATTGTACATGAAGGTCGAATTTCACTTGATGATGATTAAATGACACATGTAATGGAACTAAGTATGCTTATCAATGTAATACTATGTTTTTTGAAGTGTGGTATTCAGTATCGAGTTAATGCTAATATTCTATTGAGTTGACAGATAATAGTTCGGCAACCTGTATTTTTGTGCAGGTAACCGAACTCATGTTTTATTTGAATCTTCAGAGAAAGTTTCGGCAACCATTGATATTATACTTTGCTAACCGAACTAGAAAGTTCGGTTAAAAGCTAGAAATTTAGGTAACAGGTATTTTTACCTGAAGCCTCAGGGAAGATTTCGGCAACCAGTGCAAATGTTGTGAGGTAACCGAACTCTGTCTTCGGTACCCTTGTAGTATTTAGCTGTTCGCTGAAAAATCAGTTCGGTTAGCTGTGTTTAAATTTCAGGTTGCCGAAAAACATCCTGTATTCAAAATTTCTTCCATATAAAATTGAAAACACAAACCTAATTAAAATTAAAAACTCAAACAAGGTTCTAAAATAAATATAAAAGTTGTTATACATACCAAACTAGGAAATCCTTAACTAATTGTTTAAAACACAGAAACATACGAAATCCATAATTAAGAAGTTTTTTGAAACTAAAACCATACGAAATCACTAACGACCACCATGACGAACCCTTTTACCACTTCCTTGTTTACCACGAGTTTTAGGTTGAACTTCCTCATCACTTGGGGTTTCATTTACTCGTCCGGTTTCCTCCATGGCGCGACTTGAACATTCTCCTTGTTGTAGACCCCTCTTCAATTGCTTAGACCTACTTGGCTCCATCATTCTTTTAGTTATAAGACTCTCCCACTCGCTGTAGTAGTAGGTTTGCTCCTTAGTCGACATCGGCTCTCCACTGCGGATTTTAGCCATCCATTTCTTCAACAATTTCATACCCTTCTTCACCTGATTCCAATTTTAAGCATAAGTAAATATATTTTCAATACTTTCAAACAACAAGGAAGTATAAGAGAAGACATTTTCTTACCACATTATCCCATAACATTTTTGCTTCTTCTCCACAAATAGGCATCTCTTTCTTAGCTCTCTTAGCATCCCTCTCCTATGCCTTCCCCTTCATCTTATCAGTCTTAGCTTGTTTTTCTCTATTTATCACAAAAGGATGACTAATTTCTTGATAAAACACCGTATAATCTTCATCACATGCATTTACATCTTCACCACAAGGTACACAATCACCTAAAGGTAGGTAGTAGTTACAAAGTGCATTCCAATGTCCTACCGTAGGAGTTGGTTCATGTTTTGGAACAAAATATTTCTCAGTGTTCTTTGTTCCTTGAACCACCAAATTGAAATTTTCATTATCCACGTCGGGATCCATTTGGACACAACAAAGTTGTCTTAGTATTCTCCTTGGATTATATATTGCGTAGCCATTAGGATACCAAATTAGTCCATAGTAAGCCGAGATGGTAGAGAAACCATTCAGATCTTCTTCATCTACAGAGACATCATCGGGTACGGCGTATGGGTGAAATACCACATCGTTCACCGTAAGTTTATCCAATTTCTCCTTCAATGAAGTCAACTGCTCTTCTTTAGACTTCTTTTGTGCGTCCAAAAACAACCATTTTCCCGCTGTAGGTTCGTCATAGGGATAAGCTGTCTTTTCCCTAGCCAATCCCAATGAAGGGAAGTGGTCATAAATCCAAACATATGCGAAAATACGAAAATATTAATCCACATACATGAAAATTGATTTGGAAGCATAAAATTTAGGCGAATAATTTGCTAACTAACAATGTAAAAGGTCACCTGAATAAGAGTTAAGTAACCTCCAATTTGATTTGTCTTAATCCTCGACCCTTTGCTCATCTCTCCTAGAACAAAAGCAAGCACCCCAGTGGCCCAAGAGTATTTGTTAATCTCATCGAGATTCTCCAAAAGCTGTAGATAATGTGCATCCACCCTATTTCCAGAAGTGTCGGGGAAAATGACGGTTCCTAGCTGATATAACCAATAATCGATGACATGATGCCTAAGGGGCTCCTGGTCCATCACCAACTTTCCTTTCTCCACCTTCTTTCTTGTCCCTCCAAATGCTTCCTTCAACTTTACCAACTTGAATTTCTTCAACCTCTTCTTAAAGGCTCCATTTGTCTCTCTTGGATTATACTCATCGCCACGTTTAGGGGACCTCACAGAACGTCTAAACTCACATTGAGCCTTTCTTGCATCCCATCCTAGACATTTTAGATCCAATTCTTCAAGAGCTTCATAATGCATCGAGGGGTTGTAGCCTTCTCGAAGACATTTACCTTCTACTGGTAAGTCGGTTATTCTCGAGCAATCATCGGGAGTAATTCCCATCTCGCCAAATGGAAGATGCATTGTATATGTCTCGGGATAATAACTCTCGAGAAATGCGGATACGGCAATGATAGACGCATTATTGTGTCTAATATGTCTCAATTGTATCTATTGTTAGTGTTCGATTTTGTATTTATTTTGTTATTTTATGTCTTTGTAGGTATTTTTAGAGAAATAAGCTTTTGCGGCGAAATTGGCTCGAAAAGTTGTTAAAGGCACCTGGGAGGACATTTGCTATTCGGACTCTCACTTTGGATAAGGGGTAACCCATTTCCATGCAGCTACTAAACACAGACCGGGACTGGATAGGGGGAGGTCATCTTCTCAAATTCAAAAAAATATTTTTGGCGGGAAAATATTCCCTTTCACTGGCAGAATTTCAATCTGATGTTTGGACGTGATTTAATGATATTCGATCCCTGAAACTTAGTGGGTAGACGTGATATGACACTAGAAAGCTGTTATGGGTGTTCTTTTGGATCAGAATTGGCTGAATCGTGTCATCGAGCAAAACAGGGGAGTACATGGAAAGGGAGACGATATTCACGCGTCTGCTATTGCTAGAGTGTGCTGGGAGAGTTTGGAATATTCTGTGAGAATGATAGATGCGTGTAAGAGTTAAACAAGGAAAGAAATACAACTGCAAAGGCGTGGAGAAGCTAAAACAGGAGATTATTGCCGTGAGAATAAAAATAATAAAGAGAAGATTTTTTGAAGTTATGGAGGAGATTCGATGAATCTTTCGGGTATAAATAGATTACCAAAGTCATATAGAAGGGTTGTCGAGAGTTTGGGGAGCTGAGGAGAGCCAGAGAAGAAGAAATCACGAGTTGCAGAAACTCGTGTTCTGCTACTGCTGCTGATGAACACGAAGAACAAAAGCCTGTAAAGGAAAGTCGTTGAAAACTGTCGCTTAATTGCGACAGTTCCCAACTCCTTTCCAGCGACCGCAGAACAGTGTCTATAGCACTTCTATTGTATCGTTCATTTTGTGACGATTTTTGTGCGTCGCAGATTCCTTTTTATCACCATTTCTCTCCATTGTAAACACCATTTGAGCTATAAATAAATCTTTTGAGCGTGTTTTCATCATGATGAGCTAAACCCCAACACTGGGACGACGGAGGAGGCCGAACTTCATACATGGGTAAATTTGTTTTATTCTTTTTTATGACTTTTGCACTAAAATTAATTGAAATATGATTTGATTAAATTGGTTGTCATTTGATTAGATGGGTCATGCTTAGCTTAGGTGATTTGATGTCCCATGCTTAACATTTACAATAAATGTTTTGAGAATCTACCTTGTCAAAAATAGAGTCCATGTTTATATTTCTTGAGCTAAAATTGTTGAGAATAAATAATTGAACCTTATGTTATGAAGATTGGCCGAATCCTTAGTTCCGGTACCTCTTGCACCATTTGTAATATTATTGTATATTTTTATTAAATTTAAAAACTCGAATCTTCACAAGTCTTAGAATTCGAATCATTTTTATTACAAATTCAAAATCACATCAGGCAACAACGTCAAAATCCACATGTGCATACTCAATAGCTCTCCATAACACACATTGTTTCACCTTTGCTTGAAAATCGTCACACTCCAAAGAAATATCCCATTTGGACGCCTTTTGACGACGAATAAGATGAACTGCATCATTATGATCCTACGAAAATAACATAACACTAGTAATACTTGACGAAACATGTCCCAAAAAAAATCGCTTTGTTAGTTAAGAATGAACTTAAAGAATACCTTTGTCGCATAGATCTTCGCAGCCCATGAGTGTTTGAGCAAAACAATGTGGCCCCTCCATCATTTGGAGTACCATAAGTTGGGTTCACTGGTGGCAAACACAAATTATCAGGGGGAATGTGTGAGTATCTATCACAAGGAGGCCTCCGCTTCTTTTTCTCTTTAACATGAACTATTTCTTGCTCTTCTTCCTCTTCCTCCACTTCATCCAATTCTTTCTCTTCATCCTCTCCCTCCTCTTCCTCCTCTTCTTCCTCTCCTTCCTCATCCTTCTCTTCCTCTTGTCCTTTTCCTTCTTTGCCATGTCCTTGTTCTTCATCCTCTACATTTTCAATGTGTTCTCTTTGTTGTTCAACCTCTATTTCCTTGGTCTTCATTTCCTTGCTCTTCTTCATCAACATTCTCTTCTTCAATAACATTATCAATTGTATTCTCCATCACCTCTTGATTGACTTCCTGTAATGATCCCCCTCCATGTTTTGCATTTTTAGTACCACGGTTTTGGAAATCCAGATGTATCCTACCGCGAGGGGTTGGAGTTCTCAGATCTTCGGCTACGTGGGGATTAGATTTTTTCCTTTTTTCCTAATGAATGAAAACCACATTATTAGCTAAACAGAATATTGTCTTATCAAATAAAATTGAACATGGGATTACATCAAACACAAAATGTTAACAGACTAAAGTTCGGTTATATGGTATAAGTTGCGAGGTAACCGAACTACAAGTTTGTATGTGACAGATCAAAGTTCGGTTACCACATAGAAAGTGCGACGTAACCGAACTATATTTTATCAAAGTTCGGTTACCTATATAAATTTATCGAGGTAACCGAACTCAAAATTTTCATATAAAGGAGGAGTTCGGTTACGTTTTTTTTTTGCGTGCTTACCGAACTTCATAGTTCGGTTAACTAAAAATTACTAATTGGCCGAACTGTTCTTCATATTGAAAGTTCGGTTAACTGGTATAAGTTGCGAGGTAACCGAACTACAAGTTTGTATGTGACAGATCAAAGTTCGGTTACCACATAGAAAGTACAACATAACCGAACTATATTTTATCAAAGTTCGGTTACCTATATAAATTTATCGAGGTAACCGAACTCAAATTTTCCATATAAAGAAGGAGTTCGGTTACGTGTTTTTTTAGCGAGCTTACCGAACTTCATAGTTCGGTTACCTAAAAATTACTAATTGGCCGAACTGTTCTTCATATTGAAAGTTCGGTTACCAAATTCTAGGGTTTTACAATTTTCTCCTAGCCGAAATATCTACTGTAACGACCATTTTCAATGGTTTTTGATGATTTCTAATCGATTTCTTCAACCAAAAACAATTCAAAGGAATGGGTATGAAGTAAATTACCTGCGGATTTTCATTTTGATAGAATCAAACTCCTTGGTTGATGTTGGATGCTTCACTTCGTCTCCCAACTTTGCTTGAAGTTGTTTATCAATTTCAAATTGATTTGGTAGATTCGCTATTGATAGACGCATTTATGTGTCTATTTTCATCTCTTTTATGTATGGTGTTAGTACCCATTTTTGTACTAATTTTGGTATTTTATCCCTTGTAGGTGTTTTTGGAAAAATGGGCTTTTGCGGCGAAATTAGCTCAAAAGTGGTTTTTGCGCTTATGGGAGAAAATTACTAAGGGGCACCCAAATTACTAAGGGGAGGTCACATTTCTTCGTTTGATTTTCAAAAATGGCGGGAATATTTCTTTTCACTGACGGATTTGTGGATGGATTGTTGATCGATTTTTATGGAGATTAAAGGGCTGAATTTGATTGGGTTTGTTCCTATGGACCTAACAGGCGAGTTAAGGGTGTTGGAATGGATCCAAAGTGGCTAGAACTCGAATTGGAAACAAAAAAAGGTTAAAAATATCACGGTTTATTTTGGGCAAGTTTCTTGGTTTATTTTTGGAAACTTACGTGAAGAAGAGGAAGGAAACTCTTTTTAGAGACTTGTTTCTATCACGGGAAGAGTTTGGACAGCTTGGATTGACTGAGTACACGTGAAACAGAAAAAAAATAAAAAAAATATCGCAACTTGCTGTGGAGGAAAAAACCAAAGTTATTCTCGAATTTTCTGTGCTCTACTATGTATAAAAGGGTTGGTTCGAGTCCTAGGAAGGTAAGGAAGAAATTAGGGGAAGTTTAGAGCCTTAGAGAAGCTAGAAAAATCATTGGAAGAGAACGCGTTTCTGCTGGTGCAGCTGTTGCCGGAGAAGACGAAGAACACAAACAGCAGAAAAAGAAAGTTGCAGAATCTGTGACCGTAACTTTCAAACTTTAAACCTTTTGTAACAATTTTTCCAACAGTTAGTTTCAGTTCGCAACGGTTTCTCTGTAAAAGTAGGTTCTGTAACAATTATATTAGTTACAGAATCCGCTACTTAGAACTTTTCACTCTTTTGATCAACTTTTGAACACCAAAGATGTATTTTGAGCAAGAGATTAATATGAGGAGATAAACCCCTTAGCCGAGGCGACGGAGGAAGCCATTGTTCCATGAAAAGTGGTATAGTTCTATTTTAATTATTTATTGCAATTATTTTACATGATTTCTTGCATAGAATTTAAAATAAAAATTGGTTTTTATTTAGTAGTTGTGAAGCGTTTTGATGGGACATGCTTAGTTTTAATACTTTTGATGTTTCATGCTTCGTGCTTACAATTATTACTTCAAGAACCATAGTAGAGGCAAATATTAGAGTCAACTTAAAGAAAAATATTGCATGAATATTGATTAGAGTTTATCAATTAATTGGTCAATGGTGGAATCCAAAGTCTCGGTGTCTTTTTTATAATTTGATACAATTTTATTTTATTTTGAGTCTAAAAAAAATCCTTCACAAGTTCGAGCAACGAACCTTTTCACCACTATTTTTACTACAACTAAAACTCACATCAGTTTTTGACGCCGCCGACGCGGACTTGTTTTTAGGGTTTTTAGATTTATTTTAATTTTAATTTTTTTAATTTTTTTTAATTTTTTTAATTTTTGTTCTTTTTTACTGGTTTGGTATTTTTTTTTGATTCTTTTCAGATTTGGAACGGGGCTAAAGGAAAGGAAAAAAGTGCTATAAGAGGAAACGTCGCCAAAGAAGGAAGGAAAAAAAAGGAATCCAAAGGAGTGAAGAAGAAGATTTTTTTTTTTTTTTTTTTTAGATTTTATTATTTTTTTTTTCAGAAATTTTAAATAGGGTTTTAATTTTATTCTTTGTAATTTTTTATTTTTGGACTTTTTGGGACATTGGACATTGGACATTATTTTTATTTTTTTTATACCCTACGGAAGGGTATCTTTAAATATTAAACTGTTTGCAGAGAAGGGGGACAATTACGATATTGTCTCTGCACCTTGGGTTCGTACACTGACACAGGAGTCAGTGGCCCGAGTCGACTTCAGCGGTTCTTCGCCCGTCTGGAACGGGAGGTAAGGTTCTGAACACTCGCGAATCCCCTGTCAGCGAGTTACTGTATTCCTTAAGGTGCATATCTGCTGAGGACCTGAATACGAACATTTACTTTTCTAGTAAAGGGCAAGGCCTGACCATACAAGATAAGGGTTCGGATTTCATCACCATTCGCTTCTTGCCCGCCTTAGGAAAACGATACCGAACGCGAACCTAAGCTTAAAATATTGACTAGAACGAGACCGATAGGGTAACGAGCTTATAGGAAAGTCGTTCAAAAGGATCGTATTGGGTATCTTGTTAGCCTAACTCAAAGTTCAGGAAGATTACTGTAAGTCGATTAGAGACGCCTTGTAACCCAGGGAAGCGTTGCCAAAGAGGTGGGGGTATCAAAGCTCCTCTGAGCTTCTCCTACTTCTCTTCGACTTACTTTATTCGGATAGTCCTACGAGTTTTGTTAAAATTGTACCCAGTTGCCTCTTGGAAGAGTAGAAGCTGGTCTAGAAACAATCTAAGTGGAGCCATCATGCTTTTTGTTTGCTAGAAATCAATAGGGTTGATTTGGTTGAGTCGTCCTTGATTTGTGATTGCTTACCCTTCCAATTTAGGAAAATCTTGTGTATGCCTGAACGTAAAAGAGACGCCCTAGGTAGATTTGTAAAAGAAAAACCTAGCAGTTCTAAGCGTCTCGATTACCTTAATCTAGAAGGTCCAATTTTTGGAGAGTCCTGTGTTGAACATTCTCCTGAAGAGAGAATCACTACTACTCCAATAGTACCAGAAATGGCTACTTTGAAAGCTTTGTTGAATCCGACTAGGACTACTCGTCCCTCGTGTATAAGGTTAGCTGACACAGAAGCCAATTATGAACTTAAACCTGGGACCATACAGATGCTCCCAATCTTTTTAGGGAAAGAAAATGAAAACCCCTATTTCCATGTTAGGGATTTTGAAGAAATATGTAGTACCCTAAGAATTAGAGGCTTAGATGATGATGCCTTAAAACTTAGGTTATTTCCCTTTTCCCTAAAAGATAAAGCCAAATCGTGGATGTATAGTTTGACTTCCGAGTCAATCGAAACATATGAACAACTTACATCTGCCTTTTTCAATAAGTTTTTCCCTAGGCATAAAACATCATCGATTAGGACGAAAATCTGCACATTCTCACAACAAGAGGGAGAATCTTTGTATAGGTATTTGGAAAGGTTCAATGATTTATTAACACAATGTCCTCACCATGGTTTAGAAAATGTTAGGCTAGTTCAGATCCTTTATGAGGGTTTAGATTACCCCACAATATCCACGGTTGAAGCTTTGTGTACAGGAGGGTTTGAGAACCAAACTGTTGATGAGGCAATAGCATTTTTGAATGAAGCCGCTGAAAAGACCCAACAATGGGAAAATAGTAGGGAACCCCGGAAAACAATTCTTCTAAGTAGAGGAAACGTTAATAGGGTAGAAGGAGGCTCTGAATCAGATGCCAAAATTGCAGCTATAGCTAAAAGGTTAGAAGTTCTAGAAATGGGTCACACTAGTGGTAGATCGGAGCCTTTTTGGGAAGGCCATAATAATGAAGAGCAAGCCAATGCTCTTTATAATAACACTAGACTTGAGAATCGTCAGAAATTTGACCCATATTCAGAAACCTATAACCCTGGGTGGAGAAACCATCCGAACTTTGCTTGGTCTAAGGGCCAGAATCAAGGTCAGTTTAGTAACTCTAATGCTCCACCAGGTTTTAGTTATGCTAAGAATCCTTCGGGACAAGGTCAATTTCAGAATCAGTCGGATAAGAAAATCCTTAGCCTAGAGGAGTCTCTCATTTTGTTAACTCAGCAAACTGCAAAATTTCAGCAATCAGTAGAACTAAGTCTACAAGCTAGTAACAAGATAGGACAAGAAAATAGTTAGGCTATTTCCGAGTTGAAAACCCAGGTAGGTCTGATAAATGAGTCTTTGAGAGAAAAAGGTAGGTTTCTTAGTCAAACACAACCCAACCCTAGAGGAGTTCATGAAGTAGGTGAAAAACCATCGAATCATTTGAATGCTGTTAGAACCCTTAGGAGTGGTAGAGTTGTAGAGAATGAAGTAACCATGCCCGATAGTGAACATACTGTAGTTCACCCCTCTGGATCTCACCCCTCAGGACCACCCATAGCTGAGGAGACCGATAAAGTTTCTGATGATGTCAATTCAGTCCCTGCGAGGTCTGATTCTGTGCCTAGAGCCCCATTTCCCCAGCTATTAGTACCAACAAAGAAGGAATCGAACTTTAATGACATATTGGAGGTTTTTAAGCAAGTTACCATAAACCTTCCTCTATTAGATGCAATTAGCCAAATTCCTGCTTATACCAAGTTCCTTAAGGATATGTGTACGCGAAAGCGAAAACTTAGCGTCCATAAGAAAGCCTTTTTAGCTAGTCATGTAAGTTCAATCATTCAGAACACCACAACTCCAAAGTACAAAGACCCAGGTTCCCCTACCATTGCTTGCACAATAGGTAAATTCCGGGTAGAAAAAGCTTTACTTGACTTAGGAGCCAGTGTGAACTTACTGCCATACCATGTGTATTTACAGCTAGGACTTGGTGAAATGAAACCTACTCAGATGACACTGCAGTTAGCTGATAGGTCCGTTAAAATTCCTCGAGGTGTTATCGAGGATGTTCTCATTGAGGTCGACAAGTTTATTTATCCAGTAGATTTTGTTGTGCTAGACACCCAACCTGTCCCTGACCTAGAGAACCAGATACCTGTGATTTTAGGTCGCCCATTTTTAGCTACGTCTAATGCAATCATAAACTGTCGTAATGGTGTGATGAATTTGTTTTTTGGTAATATGACTATGGAAATGAACATTTTTAATGTCAGTAAGCTACCTTATGAGCTAGATGACACATGTGTTGAAGAGGTGAACATGATAGAAGCCTTAGTTCAGGAGTCATTACCAAACATTTTGTCTGAAGACCCATTAGAAAGTTGTCTATCCCATTTTGGTTTAGATTTTGACGACGATAGCTTTATTGAAGAAGTAAATGCCCTATTAGATTCTACCCCTGTATTAGACACTAATAGATGGAAAGCTAAGTTCGAACAATTACCAGTTTCTGAGACTACCTTAATTCCTTCTTTAGAAGAGCCTCCTAAGTTGGACCTTAAACCACTACCCGACACTCTAAAGTATGTGTTTTTAGGGCCATCTGAGACTTTACCTGTGATTGTAGCGTCCGATTTGGATAGTGTTCAGGAAAGTAGGCTAGTGAATGTACTTCAAGATAATAAGGAAGCTTTAGGGTGGACTATAGTGGACATTAAGGGTATAAGTCCTACTGTGTGTATGCATCAGATTCATTTAGAGGAAGACTCCAAACCTTCAAGGGAGATGCAACGTCGACTGAACCCTAACATGAAAGAGGTAGTTCGAAAAGAGGTGCCTAAGTTGTTAGATGCGGATATTATCTACCCAATTTCATACAGTAAGTGGGTCAGCCCCGTTCAGGTTGTCCCCAAGAAATCAGGTATCACTGTAGTCCAGAATGATAATAACGAGTTAATCCCAACCCGAGTGACCACGGGATGGCGTGTATGTATTGACTATAGGAAATTGAACAAAGTCACAAGGAAGGATCACTTTCCCCTTCCTTTTATCGACCAAATGCTAGAGCGATTAGATGGACATAGTCATAATTGCTTCTTAGATGGCTACTCCGGATATAATCAGTTCGTTATTGCCTCAGAAGACCAAGAGAAAACAACTTTTACCTGTCCCTTTGGTACCTTTGCGTATAGACGCATGCCTTTCGGGCTATGTAATGCCCCTGCGACCTTTCAGCGTTGCATGATGAGCATATTTTCTGATATGGTAGAACGGTTTTTAGAGGTCTTTATGGATGATTTTTCAGTGTTTGGTTCATCTTTCGATGAGTGCTTGCATCATTTGACATTAGTGTTGACTAGGTGTAAGGAAAAGAATTTAGTGCTTAATTGGGAAAAATGCCATTTTATGGTTAAATCAGGAATT
>JAJJMB010005804.1:0-15296 GCA_023531105.1 Papaver atlanticum | reverse complement strand
TGTTTGATGTCCCATGCTTACGATTTATAACTAATGTTTTTAGAATCCACCTTGGCAAAAATAAGAGTCCATGTTTACATTTCTTGAGCTAAAATTGTTGAGAATAAATAATTGAACCTTATGTTATGAAGATTGGTTGAATCCTTAGTTCCAGCACCTCTTGCACCATTTGTAATATTATTGTATATTTTTATTAAATTTAAAAACTCGAATCTTCACAAGTCTTAGAGTTTGAATCATTTTTACTACAACTTCAAAATCACATCACCATCTCAGTTGGGTACATACGTCTCTAGTGCACCATTAGCTCCCCTACTGAAACCTAATGGACGTATCAGGCCTATTGTTGTGGGTACTATATGGAGATGCCTAGTATCTAAAGTCTCAGCTACTGCAGTGGGAAAGGAAATGGCTCAATATTTGGGCGACTATAAGTTTGGTGTTGTGTGCCTTGCGGGGGGGGGGGGCGGAAGAAATCCTGCACTCTGTTAATAAATTGTTGGAAGTGGAAGGTAAACACAATAATAAGTCCATGCTGCTCATTGATTTCTCAAACGCTTTTAATTTAGTAGATAGTGAAAAAGCGGGGGTGCAACAACCACACCCAATATTTCGTTTAGCAATCTGAATAGACAAACTCCAATATACTTTCAAGAGAATCAACTAGACAGTCAGACTCAATCTAGAGAAGAGTATATCAAAGAGTTTTATATCTCTATCTCTTAATTCAATCCAATCAGCAAATAGGAACTTGCGAGCCCGATTGAATATAAGAGGAATAACTTGAATGGTACCAAAGACCAATGTTCAAGGATCAATTAATTTCAATTAACAACCAAAGGTTGGATTTACCAATTGATCGATTCAACGCACAACCTGTGATATTTCAATTATATAACAAAATATAATGCGGAAAATAAATAACACAGACACCAGAATTTTGTTAACGAGGAAAACCGGAAATGCAGAAAAATCCCGGGACCTAGTCCAGCTTTGAACACCACACTGTATTAAGCCGCTACAGACACTAGCCTACTACCAATTAACTTCGGACTGGAATATAGTTGATCCCTAATCAATCTCACACTGATCAAGGTATAGTTGCGCTCCTTACGTCTCTGAACCCCAGCAGGATTCTACGCACTTGATTCCCTTAGCTGATCTCACCCACAACTAAGAGTTATTACGACCCAAAGTCGAAGACTTGATAAACAAATCTGTCTCACACAGAAAAGTCTATTGGAATAGATAAATCTGTCTCCCACAGAAATACCTATGAGTTTTGTTCCGTCTTTTGATAAATCAAGGTACACAGGAACCAATTGATAAACCGGACTTATATTCCCGAAGAACAGCCTAGTATTATCAATCACCTCACAATAATCTTAATCGTACGGTAGAGAAACAAGATATTGTGGAATCACAAACGATGAGACGAAGATGTTTGTGACTACTTTTAATCTTACCTATCGGAGATAAATCTCAAGCAAATCTTAGCAAAGATAATACTCAATCACGATAGTAAACGTAAGATCAGAACACGTAACTACAAAGAAAATAGTTGGGTCTGGCTTCACAATCCCAATGAAGTCATTAAGTCGTTAACCTACAGGGTTTCGTGAAAAACCTAAGGTTAAAGGAGAATCGACTCTAGTCGCAACTAGTATCACACAGGAGGTGTGGGGATTAGGTTTCCCAGTTGCTAGAGTCTCCTTTATATAGTTTTCAAATCATGGTTTGCAATCTTAGTTACCTTGGTAACAAAGCATTCAATATTCACCGTTAGATGAAAACCTGATTAAACCCAAGCTAATATCTTTCAACTGTTAGATTGAACTTAGCTTGTTATACACAAATGAAATGTACCCTCATTTAGGTTTATGTAACCGTACCTAAATGTGTACACCATGTTGGTTCAACAGTAGTTAACCGAGGTTAGCTATATGAATACTTTCATATCAACCTTATTCATCTTAACCATAACTAGTTCAAATGACTCAAATGAAACTAGTTAAAGAGTCGTTCAATTGCTATATTCCCATAGAAGTATACAAGAACACAATTGAAGCAAAATCGGTTTGATTCACTCGAATCAATTCATGAACATTATAGCAACGATTTGCAAAGAACGAATTCCTTATTATATAAATGTATTTGTTCATGTCACAACCGATTTTAGAACTTTAACCATTCAAGTATGCAAACGGGTACGCATACTTGAAATAGCCGGACCAAGTTTGGTTTTCGCCAGTATGCGAACGAGTACACATACCTCCAAACCCAGCAGAAATTTCTGGTCACAAACCTATGCCAGTATTGGTACGGGTACGCGCACTTAGGTTCCCGGACTTCTCAAACCAACAGGTATGCATATGGGTATGCATACTATGGTTCCTGGACATGGATCACACATATGCAAGAGTGCACAACATGTTTATAATCCAATGTTGGTTAAGTGTTCTAAACTCTTATTTCAATCATTAAAACTTTCTTAGAGGATGACAATAGCCGTTTTCACACACTATTAGCATCAAAGCAATTTTCAAGTTATTGAAATAATCATAACGAAACATTCCAAGTCTACACCAAATGATTGTATCACACAAACCATGTAAGATGTTACTCGGAGATTTTCACATGACCATCTTTTGACTTTCGTCAAGAATATAAGATGAACTTGGTTGAAGTGAAAGCTTACCAATACATATTTCGAGAAATATGTAAGCGAGTTAAACTCAACTCGAAATCTCAAATGTGCATAATCGAAAATTATAGTAATATGACTTTTGTCTCAATATAGGAGATGGAGTAGAAATAGACTTTCCAAGTGATAGATGAGTTTTAGTCTCCACATACCTTTTTTGTTGATGAAGTTCCACAAGCTATCCTTAGTAGTTCTTCGTATTCAATTAATGACCGTCGTGAAGTCTAATGCTCAACTACACAATCTATTCTAGTCCGAGACATTACTTTAAGTAGACTAGAAATCAAGACTTATAGTTTTGATCACTAACATTGATAAACAAGCTTGAGATAGCAACGCTTGCGAGTTCGACTGAGCAGTGCTCTAACAGATAGGGCTACAATTATAAATTGGGTGAGACATAAAATTCCTGTGATCTTTCAGTGGGTCAAATTTTTTTATGCTTCTCCAGCAAAATTATTACAAAGACATTATCCTCTCGTCGGCAATGAGCATACAACAAGGTGATCCTCTCGGCCCCCTCTTATTTGCATTGGCTCTACACCCGTTAATACAGAAAATTGCTGCTACTTGCTCCTTGGACCTGCAAGCCTGGTACCTCGATGATGGTACCTTAATAGGCAACACAATGGAGGTCTCCAAAGCATTACAGGTCATACAAGCAGATGGGCGTTGTAGAGGTTTACACCTCAATATTTCAAAAACTGGTACTGGCCTGTCATAGACCCGAGAAGCAAAACTGAAGGTGTTTTCCCTGTGAATATAAGAAGGCCCCTTAATGGAGTTAAACTCCTTGGAATCCCAGTCAGCCTTGATGAACAGTTTTGCAGTGAATTAGTTATGCAACGCGTTCACAAAATTGTACAACTTATGACAGCCATCTGAAAGTTGCGCGACCCCTAATCTGAACTCCTCTTATTACGTAGATGCACTGGTGTTTCCCGTATCTACTTCACTATGCGCACCACCAAACCCACGACACTCCAACATGGAAAAATTTGTTTCGACAACCACCTATATAAGTATCTGCACCAGTTGATTACAGGCGACGGAGCCGGTTTTGGACCATTCCAACAAAGGCTAGTCCCGCTGCCTATCAAACATGGTGGGCTAGGCATTTACTCTATGTCCGATACGAGTAAGTATTGTTACATGGCCTCTCATACAAAAACTAAGGCGTTGCTGAACACCATCCTGGCTCACACTCTTGCTGCTGAACCAAGTGACACCTTCCACCAGGCCCAACTCAGTTTCATTCAATCTTGCGACATTTCACTTTCATACCTCAGCGTTGTCGACATCGCCCCTAATCTCATGCGATCTTTGGAGGTTTTATACTTCGACGCTATCGTAAAGGAAATGCCCACCAAATTTTCTATGATGAAAGGGACTCAATTTTATGGCAGTACAACAAGATCAAACATGCTCAGAATTACCTTATAGCCATTCCTATCAGTGGACTTAACCAATGCATTGGGCCACACCAGTTCTCTGCAGTTCTTAGTTATTGATTGGGTATTCCACTCTTCGATGCCGATAACACTTGTCCAAGTTACAACAGAACCATGGATATCTTCGGAGACCATGCTCTACATTGTTCCAGTGACGTGGGACTCAAGTTTCGATATGACCTAGTTCGAGATGTTTTTGTCGACATTTGCTATAAAGCTGGGGTTTCTGCTGGGAAAGAGGTTTCATTAGGATTCTTATCAGATGGAAACAACGCCTTGAGACCTGCTGACATTCTCGTATACAATTGGGGAAATGGTAGAGATGTGTGTTTTGATGTGACGGGTGTCTCTCCTTTCACCAATTGCACCACTCGCTTTACTCCTAGTCATGTTATTTCTTCCGCAATCACCCGCAAACGTAAGAAGTATCTTGATAAGTGCACCTCCCATGGCTACGGTTTTGGTATCTTGGCTTTCTCCACCTTGGGTGAACTTAGTGAAGATACAAAAGTATTTTTAAAGAAACTTAAGCATTGTTTAGTTAACCATGATGCTAATGCTAGAATGGGTAGCTTCTTATTTCATAGAGTATGACTCGCTCTTCAGAAGGATGTTGGAGCCTAGCGACAACCGGTTTCCTGTAAAACATATTTATATTTATATTTAATCAAAAATAATACCAAATTTATTTTAAAAAAATAAAATAATAGAAGAGTGAGTTTTAGATAGTTGTAGTATTTAATTGATAAGGATATTTTGTTGGCACATTAATTTTTTTAATTGGTGAGTAACTAATTACGAGGGTTATCAATGCATATATCCATAATTGAAGGAGGTTACAAATCTGACCTATAATTAATTTTTGCCATAAAGACACTATTTTAATCTGACCTACGACTGATGTAAAAAAAAAATCCATAATTTTAATCGTTCAATTACGGGAAAGTTCTCTATTTTGTTTCAAGACAAAATAATGTCCATGTAAGCATAATAAAATTAGCCATATACATAACTCAAAATCCAACAACAAATTATTCAAGTAATAATATATACATGTATATCACTTCTCATCATATTCACCTTACCACCACTAAATCCAACTAATGCATATACGATTTTATTATAATATCTTATACTTTAAACCATTAACCTCTTTTGTTTGGTCGGATTCAACGGTTGTCTCTCAAAATGTTATCTGACCGTCCAAGGCTCAAAACCCCTTCTGTTTTGTATTAGAGATAATATTCGTCATTGAATTCATTGGATTAGTAAATCCGCATGGTACTTGTTTGTTAAATTGCCACTTTAGTAGTTTCCATGAGGGCGTGTCTGATGGATAGTTGTCGATTTGTATTTTGTAGGAATCTGACTGCAATTTTTTTCTTAAAACACATAGATAAACTAATTAAACATCACCCAAAGGTTGGGATGATTGTAAAGATTTCAATAAAAAAACATGTATAAAATAAGCCAAAATAAAATAAAATAAGATGAGCAAATATGCAAATTTGGAGTTTTGACTTCAATTTTTATAATTCATCCGCAAATTTTGGGGTTTGCCATCAAGTTTTATAATTCATCTCAGTTAGGTTTTGGTTAATCCAATTGTTTTACAAGAAGAATTATCTAAAATGCACTTGGACGATTTTGTATTTACAGTAGAAAAGAATTGGTTAAGTCCAACATGACCCATAACTTTTGGTCGTACGGAGGTCCCCAATCTTCAAATTGTTTGATTCGAAGCGCAACAAGCTTGAGTTTCACTCTTCGTCACAGTTCTTTAATAATGCTAATATAATTGCCTACATAAAAGAGGATCAAAGAAAAACAGAGCTTTAATAATCGGAGATGAGAAAGATAAGTTAATTTCATGATATTCTTCAACTTCAACCTTATTCAACTCGTTGATGATGGTGATGCTACTGCATAGAGCAGAAAGAGTGTTTTTGTGACGGACCGGAAAATTACGCTTGGCGCGCCTGGGCGCGCAGGCCATAACTTCTCAGATGCGTCACTCGTATGCTACAATCTGGGCCATAAAGCTACGCAAATGCACGTTCATATGACCTTGCAAGCATGCTCTTGGAGCTTGATGCAGGTAACTTAGCTTCCACATAGTTCCAACTTACCCCTGTTCTGTGAAGGGTTTAAAGCTATTAAGGATATGGCTGATGCATGTTTATATGTATCTCCGGCCTTTGGCCCTTATAGGCCTAATTTCACATTTCTTACCTAGCATAGGCATTACTGAAAGCATGCACTTTTCTTGGTCGTGACAAGGGTGCATCAATCAGTCTCATGTCGTACTATTTTTAGGCTTATGCAAGCTCCGCTAACTTGTATATTGATGTAGCTTACTTCCTTGGCCATGCCCAACTCGCAATTGGTGCATATGCCAACTCCGTGTAGCTTGATAGGCAGTATGAGCATCCAGTGAATGGCATGCAACTAGCCTCTTCAAGTGTGGAAACAATCATCTCTTGCATCGCAATACCAAGCCAGGTGATATGAGACGCCAATATGCCATAATCATCTCGTAATTAGATGATATGTGCGACAAAGTGCTGGACCGGCAATGCTGCAACTCATTGCAGCTTCCTACGTACCCTTCCCTACTCTAAAGTGATCAAGTACTGACTGTAATTCATCCTCAAAGGGACAACAACTTAAGCCAACTCGCTTGCAAGGCCGTGGCCAAGCAATAATGGTATTGGCCTAGTTCGTGTAGGTCGTTCCGTCAAAATGCATCCAAGTGATGCATATTTAGTATGCGGCATGGCATAAAGATTCCTTTGCATCATATGCCCTATTGGCAAAGCTACGCATCTATAAATGAGGCCTAAGCATCATTTATACTCTTCCGTCTAAGCTATGAAGCTTACTTGGTGCATGGTTCGTATATGCACCTTCAACCAACTACCTCTCCCTATATATGTTTTAAAGACATTTTTAAATTAGGGGAGGAATATGACATCCACCAAGTCTACTTTTGAGGTGCTTAATTACTTCACTATTCATGGTTGTTGCCATGCTTCTCTGAATAACCGGTCATGATAGATGTACATTCAGTTCTGGCCCATAGGCCAATTCAAACGTCCGGCCATGATGGCTAAACATTTCCTAAGCCAGGTCCAGTGAAGGGCCATAATGGTTGTTGTTGAGGGTTGATTATGATTTTGGTCCTACCCGTCCTAGTCATACCTGATGACCACACTTACTAGGAATGGTAAGAGAGAGAGTTGCCTTTCCATTGTACCTTGTCCTTCCTTATATAGACTTTCCAAAAGCCCCTCCTTTTATGACATCATGCCACATGTCCTAAGCTTCCTTAATTACTTCTAATGTCATTTCTTTAATATAACCTCTTCCTTCTTCATTAATCCCTTCCTTGTCCCTTTTGTCTCATGGGTATTTTCTTATTGGACTTGGGCTTAGTCCTCAAGTCCCCATGTCTTATGTTAGGCTTACCTCTCCCTTTGGGGGAACCCCAGACACGTTAAGGGGTATTATTTTTCATGTATCAACATTAGTCCCCTGACTATTGGGTTAATTGTAAAATAACCCAGCAGTCATATCACACTTTAATACGAATCAACACGTATCGCAACATGCATGAGGAGGCGTGAACGGCTGTTGCATCGTAAATGGCGTCATTCCTTCCTATATATATGGTTCGCATTTCCTAATTTGGTTACTAATTTCACTTTCAACTCTATTTTCTCATTCCCCTTTAGTTAATATATCACTTGCATGGCTAGCTCTCTTCATGGATACGTGTTTTCCTTGGCGCCCGTTCCTGCACTGGTCTCGGAAATGTTTAAGCATTATGAATTGAATCGATTGTTGCTCGTGAAGGCTGAAATTGAGGCTCTTCGAGAGCATAGGATATCAAACAGATACGTTATGCGTGCCCGATTTAAAGAATGGTACGAGGCGCATCAAGCTGCTCAGAAGGCTGAACCGTCCGGTCATGTATCACTGGAGGTCCAGCGCGCTTTGGATGATGCCGTCATTGCTCATTATGCGGCTAATCAATTATTTATGGATTCGTCGATAATGATGGCTACCATAAATCGCGTCATTTACGATTGTCGTCTCCAGATTTCCGACCAAGCGGCTCTGCCGCTCCTCGGATACACCCTGACTCTAGCGGTTGTATCTTCGCTTGTGTCTCATCCTTACCTCGAGGATGAGTTGGCGCGTTTTTTGGTCTTGAGGGAGGAGGTGGGCATGTTATGGACTCTTATGTTAATTCGTCAGGATAAGGCGCGTAAAGAATACGATGAGCATGAAGATACTCTCTCGTTTGCTCGCGGAGCGAAATCTAAGGACAAGATCATTCGGGATATTCAAAAGTTGGTGAATGAAGCTGATCAGGACTTGCGTATGGCCAACGCGCAATGTGACGATGGGCGTCTGATGGTGGAGACCTTGGACACGTATATCGCTCGTTGTCGGGCCTTAATGGCTGGTTAGGTTGCGGGCCTTCCTGCGGGGATTGTCTTTTGTTTCATTTGTCTTGTTCGTGTTCACGGGTTGTTTTCCTATGTATCCGCTCTGAAGTCTTTTTCTTCTATGGGTCCTTTGAATGTTTGTTGTTCTTTCTTGTATGTGAATACAATTTTGTTTTAGGTGGGAATATTATTCTCTTTTGCTTCATATTGTGCGACTTTTGCCATTGATTAAGGTGGGTTAGTAGTAATGTGTCTATCCTCTTTCTTTTGTGGAGGAGGAGCAGGTATACCGCGCCTACCCCCCCCCCCCTTTTTTTTTGAATGACAGGGTGGGGTGTGTTAGGTCGTAGGTTAAACGCGTCTGTTCCCTCCTTTCTTTTGTATGAACGGGGCAGGATAGGATGTATAAGGCGTTGATTAGACATGCCTACTCCCCCTCTTCTCAACATTTTTTTTTGTTTATGAATGGGTGGGGCGGGATGGGTTAGGTCGTAGGTTAAACGCACCTACTCCCTCTTTCTTTTTCTGGATAGATGGGGCGGGATGGGTTAGGTCGTAGGTTAAACGCGCCTACCCCTCCACCCACCCCCGTTTTTCTTTTATGAATGGGTGGTTCGGGATGGGTTATTCGTAGGTTAAACACGCCTACTCCCTCTTCTTCTTCTTTTTTATTTTATTTTTATTTTTATGGATGTGGTGGGTAGGGTGGGTCGTAGGTTAAACGCGCCTATTCCCTCTTCTTTTTCTGGATGGATGTGGCGGGGTGGGGTGGGTCGTAGGCTAAACGCACCTAACCCCCTCCCTTTTTTAGACAGTCGTTTGGGCGCCTTTGGCGCTCCTAGTCTTTGGCGAATGTCAGTTGACCGGGCGTCGTTGGCATTCCCGTAGATTTTCTATATTTATTGGCCGACCGGGCGCCTTTTGGCGTTCCCGTAGCCTTTTATGTATTTCTTGGCCGACTGGGCGCCTTTGGCATTCCCATAGCCTCTGTAAGTTTGTCAGCCGACCGGGCGCCTTTGGCATTCCCGTAGCCTTCTCTGTATTTATTGGCCGACTGGGCGCCTTTGGCATTCCCACAGCCTCTGTAAGTTTGTCAGCCGACCGAGGGCCTTTGGCATTCCCGTATCCTTTTCTGTAGATTTTTCAGCCGACCGGGCGCCTTAGGCATTCCCGTGGCCTTTTGTAGATTTGTCAGCCGACCGGGCGCCTTTGGCATTCCCGTAGCCTTTTGTAGATTTGTCGGCGGACCGGGCGCCTTTGGCATTCCCGTAGCCTTTTGTAGATTTGTCAACCGACGGGGCGCCTTTGGCATTCCCGTGGCCTTTTGTAAATTACCACAGCAATATCGACAACTTAACCTTTATTATTCGGAATGTCGTTACATCGGGTGGTTCATGCGTGGAAGCTCTTTAGCCATCTGACATTGATTGGTGATTTGACCTTGGAGCCATCCATCCTTCTAAGTTTATAGTATCCGCTTTATGCTACCTTCCTTATTTTGAACGGTTCATCCCAGTTCGCGGCAAATTTACCTGCGCTAGCATTCCTTTATACGTGAGGGGCGATCTTAAGGACCAAATCGTCCACCTTGAAGGTCATCTCCTTCACACTCTGGTTATAATAGTTAGTTGTGCGCTTCCTGTAAGCCTCTGCGAACCGCTCTGCTCGAGTTCTTCTTTCTTCTATTGTATCTTGGTGTGCGAAACGGCTTACTTCGTCTGGCGTAGTATGGCTGGCCATCGCTACCCTTGCTGACGGGACTGCTATCTCTGCCGGTAATATTGCGTCTTCTCCATAGACTAGCAAATAGGGTGATGCCCCCGTGGAGCTGCGTTTTGAAATCATGTATGCCTATACCGCGAGTGTTAGCTGCTTGTGTCATTCCCTATGATGATCATATACCGTTCGGCTTAGGATCCGGAGGAGCGTTTTGTTAGTCGCTTCGACTTATCCGTTTCCCTGGGGATAATAGGGGGTTGATGTGTGTAGCCTCGTGTTGTATTGGCGTAGTAGGTCTATTATGTCTTTGTTCACGAACGATTTGGCATTGTCTTCCCTAATTATCATAGGCGCGCCGAACCTACAAATGATGTATTCCTTGATGAATGCGGCCACGGTTGCTCCAGCGTAATCTTTGAGGGGTATTGCCTCGACCCATTTTGATGTGTATTCCGTGGCGGTTATTATGTATTTGTGGCGCTTTGAAGACATTGGGTTAATCGGTCCTATGAGATCCAGCCCCCAGCTGTGAAATGGCCACGGCGTCACTATGCTGTGTAGCTGAGTGTGAGGCGCCCTAATCAGAGTCCCGTGCATTTGGCATTTTAAGCATTTTCTAACATGTTCGGCAGTATCGCTTTCCATAGTTTACCAATAGAATCCTCCCTCGTAAAGCTATAGAAATAACTTCTGCATCCCTTGATGTTCATCGTTATGAGACTGGGTCATTGCCTCGGTCGCCTCTTGGTTAGATAGGCATCGTAGGATCGCATTACTATTGCTCCTCCGGTAAAGCACATTCTTGTTCATGAAAAAACGCGTTGCCTTCTTTTGAATTTTCAGAGCCGCCTGTCTTTCGTTGGGCAGTTTTCCGTGCTGGATAAAGTCGATGTATGGTTGTCTCCAGTCCACTCCCTCAGACGTACGGACCTTTGCAGGTTGAGGTGGGGCTTGGAAATCGGCACAGCTATCTTGGAGGGTTGCTGCCTGCGCCGACATGCTTGGCCAGTATACTCCCAGCCTTTGAAGATTTCTATAGAGGTGCACGGCGCCAGTCTGTCCGCATGTCTCTGCGTGTAGTTCCCGGAGTATTTTATCTGCCTCCCTTTTATTCACACATCTTGCGAGGGACCCTCCGACGGCTCGGTAATATAGACCCCCTGGATCATCACGAATTGTTTCAGGGCTAGGGTTGGCATTATGCGGTCATCCTCTGTTTGGGTTAAGTCTTTAATATACACTTTCCTCCAGTCGTCTGCTTCTTCGAAAGCCAAGTCTTCTTTCCAGGTGCTGGGTAGCTCTTTTCTTTTTACTGTTACAGTACCTTCTTCTTCGCCGTTTAATTGCATCTTACTCGATAAGGTTGCTAGGGCGTCGGCATGTCGATTCCCACTCCTGCCCGTATGATCCAAAGATGACCCTGTTTGGTGGATCAAGCTTTGAGCCTCTGCTCGATAAGGTGCCAAGTGTGGTTCCTTGACGTGGAAATCGCCGTTTACCTGGTTTGTTACTAACCTCGAGTCGCCCTTTATCTCTATACTTCCCATACTGAGTTCCTTCACCATTCTGATCCCTAGGATCAGTGCTTCATACTCAGCAACATTATTACTGCATGTAAAATCCAACTTGAATGAATACGACAATAGGTCTCCCCGTGGGACTTCGAATACTATTCCAGCTCCTCCGCCTGCACCGTATGATGAACCGTCGAAGAACATGGTCCAAGGTTTATCGATATACGCAACTGCTACTTCTCCAGGTATGTACTTGTGCACCTCATCGTCCCCCTCTCTTGGGAACATTGCTATTAGATCGGTTATTGCTTGCCCGCGAACTCCATTCGGCCGCTGATATTTAAGATCGAATTCTGACAACTGCAACAGCCACCGAGCAGTTCTTCCTGTCAGAACAGGCTTGGACGCTAAATATGCTATAGGGTTTTCCGCGGCTACCACTATGGTTTCGTGTGTCAAGAGATACGGGAGAAATTTCTGCGCTGCGTAGATAAGGGCTACGCATGCTTGTTCCACTCGCGGGTATCTCATCTCCACTTCCCTTAAGACCCGACTAACATAATAAATAGGTGACAGTTCATTTCCCCCTATATCTTGCGCAAGTACGGCCCCTATTACTACGCTGGTAAACGATGTATAGAGGTAAATGGGAACTCCTTTTATCGGTGGCCTGAGAACTTGAGGGATGATGAGGCATTGCTTCAGTTTTTCAAACGCCGTGCACTGCGCTTCCACCCACACAAAAGCAATCCCCTTTTTCAGTAGGGGTAGGAACACCGACATTAGTTGCGCCAGTCCGGGGACGAAACGCCGTATGTACGATATTCTTCCGATGAATGCTTGTAGCTCCTTCGTATTAGTTGGGGGTGCCATTGTTGTTATTTCCTCGACTTTTCTTGGATCCACTTGAATCCCCTCATTGGTTACTACGAAACCCAAGAACTTCCCCGACGTTACCCCGAAGGCGCACTTGAGGGGGTTCATCTTGATCTTGAATTTCCTACATCTCTCGAAGACTATTTTCAAATGGGAGATGTGACTCTCAGAGGCCTGAGATTTGACCACAATTTCGTCGACGTATACCTCTACTATCTGATGTAACAAGTCGTGGAATATGGATGTCATCGCGCGTTGATATGTGGCGCCTGCATTCTTTAATCCGAACGGCATTACTACGTAATAAAAGTTTCCATATGGAGTTTGGAAAGCAGTCTTTTTGGCAGCCGATGCGTCCATCTTTATCTGGTTGTACCTGCTGAAGAAATCCATGAAGGAGAAACGCCTTTTACCCCCCATTGCATCTAGCGTCATTTCTATGTTAGGTAATGGGAAATCGTCTTTTGGGCACGCCCGATTCAGGTCTCTGTAATCCATACAACACCTGATTTTTCCATTCTTTTTTACTATGGGCACGATGTTGGCCAACCAGGTCGGGTGCTAAATGGGCTTGATAAACTTGGATTTTAGCAACCGTTCTACCTCTTATTTTATTGCCAGGGCCGTGGCTCTAGGGAATTCGCGGCTCCTTTGTTTCACGGGTTTGAACTCGGGTGATACTCCGAGGTTATGGGCTACGAGGCCGCTATCTAGTCCCGACATCTCGTCGTAATCAAAGGCGAAGACGTCCTTATATTCTTTGAGTAGCAAAATCAGCGCCTCTCTCTCTTCTTTGTCCAAGATTCTGCTGATCATAATATGGCGCTTACCTTCTTGTGTTCCGATGTTGATCTCCTCTATGTCGTCCATAGTAAAGTCCCCTAGTGTTCGCTCTTCCGCGGTCGTGGGCGTTGCTTCTGAAAGCTGGTCTCGAAACTCTTCGTCATTAATTGTATTGTAGGGTAATTCGATTAAATCCTGGCTGGTATCTTCTGAAGGAACCTCCGCTTCCTCGCTTGTTGATGCAATACCATGATCCTGCGTATCCGTGAGCGTTCCTTTGGCTAGTTGTTATAATCGGTATACGTGCCCTCCATCTAGTTTGGAAAAACGCTGGAATCTGGGCTGCCCTTCTTGCTTCCTCTTTCTTTCTGCGGGGAACACCATCCTGGATGGGCTGAACACAGACTTAGCAGGATCTGGCTTCTCTTCTTCCCCCCATTTAGGGAGTGAGGTAAGCTGTACCTCAGGCACTTCATATGACTCCTCGTGTACGTCATAGAAAATTGTGTTCGCCATGTATGCTTCCTCTGGGTCGAACGGGTTGCTTGTTATGGGAATTCGGTACTACTTGCCTCCGATGTTGGTCTTTACGCACTGGTGGTACATTAAAGCCACTACCTTATGATTGAGCAGCCATCCCCTTCCCAACAATACGTGGAAAGTGGTATCATCTTCCAAGACGTAGAATGGTGTGAGTTCTCTGATAGGACCGACCCTCATGACTAAGATAACAATCCCTATAGCCGTCTGGGAATTTCCGCCAAATCCTCTTACCGTAGTAGTCTGCGCCCTGACCGCCGATTGTTGTACCCCTAGGATATCCAACGTGTGCTTGTAAATCAAATTCAAAGATGCGCCTTCATCAACAAAAGCTCTCTTTAGTGGTTGCTTGTTAATGTGCATGGTTAGATACAAAGATCTGAGATGCTTCCCCTGGGTAACAGATATCCTCATCTGTGAATACGATCGCTTCCTTGGGTAGAGGGTCGTACGGTTTTCCTGTCGCGGTGGCTATTATGGCTTTGGACGCCTCTTTAATTTGATCTTCACTGAAACCGAGAGAGTCGAAGAATTGTTGAGCCAACACTGTTTGTGCGAATTTACTAGCCACGCCATCTGTATTTGTGAATGTAGAGGCCCTCATCCTGACTTCACACACCTCCTCATTATCGCCTTCCCACGGCTTCCATACATCCCCACTGGGGTCATGGGAGAGAATCATAACTTGGTGTTAGGTCGGTTTTCCTTCGGGGTTGCCAATCTCGATTTCGCCTACTTCCAGTTTCTTCTGAAAAAATCTTCGGAGGTTATAGCAATCGAACGTGGGGTGTTGTATCCTTCGATGATAATAACAGTGAAAAAACGGGGGTACAACAACCACACCCAATATTTCGCTTAGCAATCTGTATGGACTAACTCCAATATACTTTTAAGAGAATCAACTAGTCAGTCAGACTCAACCTTAATAAAAAAGTATATCAAAGAGTTATATCTCAATTTCTCGATTCAATCCACACTCAAACAAATAGGAATTTGCGAGCCTGATTGAATACAAGAGAAATAACTTGAACGGTACCAAAGACCAATGTTCAAGGATCAATCAATTTCGATCAAAAACCAAAGGTTGGATTTACCAATTGATCGATTCAACGCACAGCCTGTGATATTTCAATTATATAAAAAAATATAATGCAGAAAAGAAATAACACAGACACCAGAAGTTTTGTTAACGAGGAAACCGAAAATGCAAAAAAAAAAACCCGGTGAAAAGACGAGGGTACCCAAATATACCTCA
>JAJJMB010005790.1:0-12777 GCA_023531105.1 Papaver atlanticum | reverse complement strand
AAGAACATTGACCCACACGGAACAGTCGCAAAGAAGTATCGTTCTTCAACAGCAGAAAACAGTTATCGTTTATTAACAGCACTTCATTGTAACGGTGATTTCTGTAACGCCAGAAAAGCGTTGCAGATTCGCTGTATTATTATTTCTCCTTCAATAAAAACACTTTTTGAGCCATGAATCAATCTTTTGAGCATGTTTTTACCATGAGGAGCTAAACCCCAACACTGGGATGACGGAGGAAGCCATGTTTCACAATTGATGGTAATTATAATTTATTCTTATGACTTTTTCCATTGCTTTTCAATCGATTTATGATTTTCGTTTATTATTTGTGATTTTATTTGATAGTGTATGCTTAGTCTAAGAACTTTTGATGCACTATGCTTATGATTTACATCTAATGCTTTATAAAATCTACTTTTGGCAAAGGAATAGAGTCTATAAAAGAGCTAGTATTGTTATGAATCATCGTATGAACCAATTGATTGTGAAGTTTGGTGGAATTTAAGTCCCAGTCTCTCGTAATATTGATATCATCTTTGTTTATTTGCTATTTTAATCGGAATATAAGTCTAGAATCGAGCCTTCACAAGTCCGAGTTGAACGAACTCTACTTATCACTTTTTACAACAACATAAAATCACATCAATTTTTGGCGCCGTTGCCGAGGACTTGTTTTTAGATTTGTTTTTAGGTTTTTTTTTTTTTATTATTATTATTTTTGTTCTTCTTTACGCGTTTGATATTTTTCGATTCTTTTTCAGATTTGGAGCGGAGCTAAAAGGAAAGAAAAAAGTGTTATAAGAGGAAAGCATCGCCAAAGAAGGAAAGAAAAGAGGAGTCCAAAGGAGTGAAGAAGAAGATTTTTGTATGTGTTGGTAAGCTTTCGCTTCAACCAAGTTCATCTTATATTCTTGACGCAAGTCAAAAGATAATCATGTGAAAATTGCCGAGTAACATCTTACATGGTTTGTGTGATACAATCATTTGGTGTATACTTGGAATGTTTCGTTATGATTGTTTCAATAACTTGAAAATTGCTTTGATGCTAATAGTGTGTGAAAACGGCTATTGTCATCCTCTAAGAAAGTTTCAATGATTGAAATAAGAGTTTAGAACACTTTACCAACATTGGATTATAAACATGTTGTGCACTCTTGCATATGTGTGATCCATGTCCGGGAACCATAGTATGCATACCCGTATGCGTACCTGTTGGTTTGAGAAGTCCGGGAACCTAAGTGCGCGTACCCGTACGCATACTGGCGTAGGTTTGTGACTGGATATTTTTGCTAGGTTTGGAGGTATGCGTACCCGTTCGCATACTGGCGAAAATCAAACTTGGTCCGGCTATTTCAAGTATGCGTACCCGTTTGCATACTTGGATGGTTAAAGTTCTAAAATCGGTTTTGTTATGAACAAATACATTTATATAATAAGGAATGCATTCTTTGCAAACCGTGGCTATAATGTTCATGAATTGATTCGAGTGAATCAAACCGATTTTGCTTCAATTGTGTTCTTGTATACTTCTATTAGAATATAGCAATTGAACAACTCTTTAACTAGTTTCATTTGAGTCATTTGAACTAGTTATGGTCAAGATGAATAAGGTTGATATGAGAGTGTTAATATAGCTAACCTCGGTTAACTATTGTTGAGCCAATGATGTAGTTTTTACAGTGATAAGTAGGGAATTCGATTCTCGGACTTGGGAAGATATTGATTTTAGACTTAATGAAAGAAAATACTAAAACTAGCAAATAAAATAAAAGAGAATAACAATATTGAGAGATTACTGGGAATCAGGATTCCACCAAGCTCATGTTTTATGGTTCATATATTAATTCTCAAATAATTATAGCTCCAAAAATAACAATTATTGACTCTGAATCCTTTCCAAGGTTGATTTTATAAAACATTAATTATAAATGGTAAGCATGGGTTATCAAAACACTAAAGCTAAGCATAACCCATCAAACTAAATGACAACTAATTAATTTAAAATCATAATTCAATTTATATTAATGCAAAAGTCATAAAAAGAATTAAATAAAGTTACCACATTGATGAGAATTGGCTTCCTCCATCATCCTAGTGATGGGGTTTAGCTCCTCATATTTTTCACACGCTCAAAAGAATTTTTCATTGCTCAAAAGTGCTTACAAGAGGTGAAAATAGAGAAGAAGAATAAAAACAGAAAACTGTAACTTTTATAAGTGTTGCAGAGAAACTATTACAATGGAATTCCCTGTAGCAAGAACGACAGTTCTGTTTTGCAACATATTTAGCGACTGTCTTTTGCAGACTTATGTTCTTCGTGTTCTTTAGTCTCTGCAGCAGCAGAAACCCTTCCCGCGAGCTCTTATTTCTTCTCTGCAGCTCTCGATTCTACTCTATAGCCTCCCCAATCTCTCCATTCTTTTCTCTGTGGTCCGAGCAGCCTTTATATACTCGGCAGAGTCCTTCAATCTCTGTAATAACTTCGATTGATCTTCTTTCCATCTCGGGAATATTTTCTCTCCTTACCAAATATACTTTCCTTCTATTCCTTCTCAACGCGTCTGCTTGTGTTAGTCACATTCCCAACACCGTACAAATTGCAATCTGCTTCTTATTTCCACACGAAAACGTCAGCTGCACTCGGGACAAATAAATAAAAATCCGTGAACTACCTTCTCCTCTGTTTTGCTTTGATTCGATGACTCAACCCTATTTTCTCAAATCTAAGAGGCTTACCATATCTGTTTTGATGTAACAGGCCGGTCCGTATCCATTGGAGTGATTGAGTTTCACCTAAACTATTCAAAGATCCAAACAGAACTTTTCCGGGGAAGAATAAACCCAAGAATACCATTTTCTTCAAACTCATGATTCCAGCCAATTCTGGTTGGATCGAACGGCTTTATGAACTCTGTTAGGCCCAAAGGAAGATGTCCAAACAATTAAAGCCATTTAATCTCCCCAAAACGTCTTAAAATCACGAGCCCTAGTTTCATTGTTTTGATAATAGCTTTTCCCGCCAAATATTCAGAATTCAAACTGTTGAAGAAGGTTACCCCTTAACCAGCTGCTGGGGTGCCCCTTAGTAATTTTGGTTCCCCTTATCCATTTCTGGGGTGCCTTTAGTAATTCCTTCGGTGGGTGCAAATAACACTTTTTGAGCCAGTTTCTCCACGAAAGCTTATTTCTCCAAAATTACCTACAAAGACATAAAATACCAAAATAAGTACAAAAATGGGTACTAACAACATAGGAAATCGAGACTAAAATAGACACATAAATGCGTCTATCAGCCAACATGGTGTACACGTTTAGGTACGGTTACATAAACCTAAATGAGGGTACATTTCATTTGTGTATAACAAGCTAAGTTCGATCAAACGGTTGAAAGATATTAGCTTGGGTTTAATCAGGTTTTCATCTAACGGTGAATATTGAATGCTTTGTTACCAAGGTAACTTAGATTGCAAACCCTGATTTGAAAAGTATATAAAGGAGAACTCTAGCAACTTGGAAACTTAATCCCCACACCTCCTGTGTGATACTAGTTGCGACTAGAGTCGATTCTCCTTTAACCTTAGGTTTTTCACGTTACCCTGTAGGTTAACGACTTAAAGACTTCATTGGGATTGTGAAGCTAGACCTAACTATTTTCTCTGTAGTTGCGTGTTCTGATCTTACTTTACTATCCTGATTGAGTATTATCTTTGCTAAGATTTGCTTGAGATTTATCTCCGATAGGTATGATTAAAAGTAGTCACAAACATCTTCGTCTCATCGTTTCTTATTCAACAATATCTTGTTTCGCTTCCATACGATTAAGATTATTGTGAGGTGATTGATAATACTAGGCTGTTCTTTGGGAATATAAGTTCGGGTTATCAATTGGTCCCTGTGCGCCTTGATTTATCAAAAGACGGAAAAAAACTCGTAGGTATTTCTGTGGGAGACAGATTTATCTATTCAAATTGACGTTTCTGTGTGAGACAGATTTGTTTATCAAGTCTTCGACTTTGGGTCGTAGCAACTCTTGGTTGTGGGTGAGATCATCTAAGGAAATCAAGTGTGTAGTATCCTGCTGGGATCAGAGGCATAAGGAGCACGAATGTACCTTGAATTAGTGTGAGATTGAATAGGGTTCAACTACTGTAGTTACCTAAAATCTGAGAGAGGTTAGAAGTGGGATTCTAGGGTTTCTAAAAGTGAGTGACGGGAGGTTGAGCATGAAAAGTCTTCGCCTAAACCACGCACAGTAGCCGTTCAAAGGCTGCTTCAGTAACAAGGAAGAAGGATTAGGGATGGTCTTAGGGAGGGAAGCAGATGAAGAGAGAGATCAGAGAACAAGTTATTGCTCTGAGAGTTTATGAGAAAGATCTGTCTCAACTTGGAGAAATAAATGACCTATTTATAGCTAAATTCTCTAATCTCAGGTCGGTGAAGATAGGGATCGATTACCGTGCCGTGCGGAGCACTTCTCCCGTCTCTTCAGGAATAGATAGAGATAAACTAGGTTGAGTTTATCTCATTATTCGACCGCCTTTACTCTCTTCTGCGGTGAGAAATAAGCCGGGTATTTCTCACACGTGCCGTAGACCGCCAGACCAAAACCCTAATTGTTATCCCCCCAGTTGTGTGAAGCTGAGTCAGCCTTTGTGATGATGTTTTGAGAGAGAAATATTCTCTTTAGCCGAGTTGGCCGAGATAGAGAGATATTCTCTGATTTATGAGAATGACTAGGATGAGTCACGTGAAAAGGCATGGAATGCCTCAAGAATCGTGTGCAGAGTTTAAGAGGAGCTGAGGTTGAGCTCCCTCTCTTTATGGCCTGTTACATATGTCATGTGGAGACCATATTATTGCTTGTGGGTCCCTTTGTTGAGCATGCGGAGCTCAAGAGAGCTTATCCACGTTTTTGGATAGACATGTATAATTTAGGCTCAATTTACTAGCCGTGAGTGTATTTGAGAGACTGAGAAATAGGCTTGAGCACTAGGTAAGGCGTGTGCCTATCATGTGAATCTGTCCGAGATTTTGAGGATGGCTCAAAATATCTCCATGATTTTGCAGAGAGATTTGCGTACAGCTCAAAATCTCTCATTGATTTTGCAGAGAGATTTGCGGATAGCTCAAAATTTCTCTGTGATTTTGCAGAGAGATTTGCGGACAGCTCAAAATCGCTCCGTGATTTTGCAGAGAGATTTGCGGACATCTCAGAATCTCTCCGTGATTTTGCAAAGAGATTTGCGGACAACTCAAAATCTCTCCAAAGATTTTCTTAATAGATCCAAATCTCTCCGTGGTCAGCTGGGACTCGGCCTGAAGAGCGAGAAAAGGCTTTGTACGCCCGATTAATGCGAGACTTTGGCTCACTTGTCTTTGACCAGCGTATCTTGCAGAGATGTGCTAGGAATCAACTGTGTGTCCATATGATGAGCCAAAAAGACCAGTGTATCTCGAAAGGATGTTCTAGAAGTATGTCGAATGGGGTTAGAGGTAGAATAACCAGCGTATCTCGCAGGGATGTCATAGGAGTTATTCGGAAACCTCAGTAAGTCGAGTCAGGGCCTAGAGCAAACATGACCAGTGTATCTCGCGATGGTGTACTAGGAATCAGTCCTTGATCTCAAATAAGGTGATTCGTACTTACAGGAGATATGCAAATCTCTGCTCTAGGTCATAAGTCCATCGGGGACGTATTTACGCATCTACAGAGCCGACATGATCAACAACATCTCGTTGAGGATGTATAATAGGAATCATGGCATCACAATCAGCCGCGTCTCGCAAAGACATGCTGGAATTGTGGTTGTTCTTGTTCATAAGTCTGCCAGGGACGTTTTATGCTCTACAGAACCTACGTGACCAGTAGTATCTCGTCGAGGATGTACGCTAGGAATCACGGCATCACGACCAGTAGTGTCTCGTGGGGACGTATACTAGAAATCGTGGATATTGGTGCCTTGAGGACCAAGGGCTTAATCTCTCCCGTGAGAGTTAAGTTTTGTCTATGGTCTCGAAATGACGCTTTTACCCCTTATCCAAATTTCACCATCTACATTAAGTCCCCTACTCAGAGTAGAATATTGATTGTTCTATGATGAGTATATAGATGGTTACGAATTATTTAAGGCGCGAAATTAAAATCCACTCGGTCTTCTAGACTTGTTGAATCCTCGAATTGACGTTTAGTCTTTGATTGTTATGACTTTGATATTGGAATCGATTCTGGATCTTGAAATTTCCTGTGACTTTGTGTTGGTCGTTAATGACATGATAATGAAGTCCCGATGAGACAAAATTTTCCGTCTTGAAAGAACAGAATTTATTAATTAGGGTTTACTCGGCCTAAACCCTAACTCTCTCTTTATGCATCCTTGAGTTTCTGAATAGGCAAGCATGTGAGGAAGAGAGAATTTCTTGAATAATTTATGGCTGGCCTTGATGTTGGTGAAGGTCCGTGAGAAAATATAGGCACTTACTTTTGAATTTACGGAGCCCCTATCCCATGTAAATTCCGAATTCAGGCTTATACTGTACCTAAACCCTAATTTGTTTTCTTCGCATCTAACTCCTTCAGACACTCTGGAGAGTCTTGATGAGGCTTGTAAGGTGTGCATCTATCTTGTGGAGTCGGCACCTTGTGTGATGAGAGCTTGTTTAATTCCTTATACCACTCAGACTCCTCTTTATTAGAGAAAATACATACTTTTGAAACTAAGGGTATTTTCGTCAAAAACCACTTTGAGCTTGATTTTTCTTTGGAATGAGAGAGACATGGAGATTCCCTAGGCATATTCACGTCTTTAAATAGAGATTGGCGCGTTTCTAGCTGCATTAAGGCTTCCTTCTTTGAATATACTCAAAACTATAATACAAGGGTATTTTGGTCAAAATCCCTTATGAGCTCGTTTTTGTTGAAGAGCAATGAGCTAAAAAGGGATTTAGATAGGCTTATAGAACCTTCCAAGAAAATGGGAGAGGCTCGGTCCCCTCTCTTCTAGAATAAATCCCTTTTTCACCAAATTCTTGAAATTAGGGTTTTTTTTCGTCAAAACCCTAATTCTCTTCGACTTTGATCCCTCTGAAAAAATTCTGAGAGAATAAATCACGTCCCAATGGCCTAGGAGAGCATCCTCATGCATGAAAATGTCTTGGACACGACTTGGAGGAGTTTTGGAAGGAGAAAAGACCTTGGTTTCCTTATTTGACCCAAATTCCTCTAATTTCCTCTTTTAGTTCTAACTCCTTTTCCTTTTGCTTCAAGGCTTCCTTTTTTGAAATCAAATTGAAAAGAGAAGTATTTTTATATGTGGTAATGTATAGAAACCGGTCCACCTCCTCCCACGAATTCCACTTTCACTGAAATTCCTTGTTTGAGCTGTTCGAAGTATAACTGGTATTGCATGAAACCGTTTTAGTATACTTAATGTTTGAATTTTAATTCTTTACCCATGAATTATAATCGTGGCATGAATGTGCTGAACATATTCCTCTTGCTTAGATGATAGCTTTGTTCGTCTTTCAAAACGATATTAATCTTCAAATTGATAATATAGAAGCTAATAGTTAATGATCTTGCGTTTGCTGATGTAGATACCCATCGTTCTTTATTCATTGAGGCATCCTCGGTAAGTATTGAAATTTATCTATCTTTAATCGATGCATACTTATTCGACCATCGAATCAACAGAAATAGTTGTATTTGTAAGGATTCTCTTCATTTAGGTGTTCGTCATAAAACTTCAGATTTGAGACACTTAGGGAGAATGGATGTAAAATCTTTATACGGACTCTGATTTGAGTCCCCGGCCAAATATTTGAAAGAAAATAAGATAGGCTTTCTAACACAAAAATAAGGACTCGATTCCGAGTTTGTTTGGACAATCAAATCCGTGTATACTTTTGACTTCAGTAATCCCGTATAAAATTTCAGGAGTTTTTCAGATTGCACTTACTTCAGTGTTGGGACCACATATCCTAGCTCGTATGTCCGTTTGAAGCGCCATTTTGGTATGTTGTTGGGAAGACACATAGGAACACATTTTATTTAGAAAGTACCTCGAAATTCATTATTAATTGTCATCAGTTTTCAAGTCTTCGCGCTGCAATGTTCATCAATCTGAATTACCAAAGGAATTCTTGTTTCAGTTGGATTCTTAAAACGTTCTCTTGCTTCAAGCACAACCCCTTGGAGTATTATGAATTCACTACCCTTCCTTAGCTTGGTTTAGGTTGTGAATTTTGTATTCTTAGGATAGAGACACGTCTGTGGTATTGATTATTCGTTTTTACTCTTTGGTTTCCAGAAAACTTATTTTGCTTGATCCCTTGTGAAAGTGTGGACCCAAACAAATCCTTGAATACCCCATGAGATGTGCGATAGATTTATGAATGACAATATAACTCTAGGAATGAGGTTAGATTTGAATGGATTAGGAGAGGAGAAGGCTTGAAGGGATTGGATGAGATAAAACTTGAAGGGATTGTATGAGGACAAGGTTTCATGCGGGAAGGCCGGTTCTCATATAGAGAAACTCCTAGTCGTGTGTTGTTGCTCCTTTAGTTTACTTCTTATAATTCCTCTCTCCTTTGTAACGTACTCTTCATGGTGAGAACGAGTTCGACCTTGGTAGAGTGGTGATGAGCGGGCTTCAATAATTTCATAGGACCTTCAGAAAGAAAATTATGGTGCAGAGAGACAACTGACCGGCCTGGGGTGATTTCACGGGACCCATGTCTTCTATAACTTCGGATGAGACACTTGTTGGAAATTTTAGCATCATGAAAATGATAACTCTGAACGGCCTTGCTTCTAAAGATCTTGTAAATCTTTATGACCATCGTGAGAATCTTCGCTTCAATATGAGGTGGTTGCGAGAATGACTCAATTATGTCAGGGTCCGTCGGGGTGAGTTGAGTTCAGAGAGGTTCTTAATCTGGAGGTGCATATGGTAGATAAATAGATGGAACATGCTAAGAAAGTGTCTTGAGATGCAGAGGCCAAAGTGAAGTAGCATAACATGGAGAAATAGATTTTCTCTAGGGGTCTCTGTCGGATGAGTTTCTTCAGGGTTGATATTTCCTCTCTCTGAACCTTACCCGTATGCATCTGGTAAAGGAATGGGACCCTCATGAGTTCGAACTTAATGCAACCCCTAGATTGCTCTTGTCGGGTATGCTAGTAGGTGAAAACCCTAAGTTAAATTCGTAATAGAAGTTCCTCCCTTGCGCGACCTTCACTCTAGAGGCTGTAGAAACTTCGTTTGACGTTCGATTTCAGTGGTTGACACCAACTATCGAACATAAAAGACTTGCCTTTCATCTATTATAGTTAAAATAGGATTTGGGGTCGAAGATATTATCCTTCTACTTCTTGGGTGAAATGAGGTCCCATCGGAAAATGATACTGGATAATCGTTGGTGTAGCTGAGATGGAGGCTCATCGATACTTAGTCGTACAATCGCTAAGACTCCTTTTCTTTCTGACGGGACGGGTGTTGAGATAGCATATCGACCAGCGTCATTGAATCTTCAGATAAGTATGAGCTTTGTCCGAGCAATGTCTTGTAAGTTAGTCTCATCTTATACTTTGTCGCGTTCTGGTCATGATCCTCTGAAACACGAAAACGACAAGATGCATCTCGGCTGGCGATTTATGACCTTATGTGGCTCTGCAAAGCTTTTGTCTAGGTCACGAATTTTTTGGAACCTTTCCATGTTTTCGCTAAGTTTATCCTGTAAACGATGGAAAAAAAAATCGGACAGAAAAAGAACTAGGTCAATCTGATACAGAATGAAAGAGTTATAAGTAAAATAGTAAAGTGAAGTAAACTTCCCGAGTCCCCTGTGATCAGCTTGAGGGCCCTTGACCTAAACGAATTTTGGAGCAACTATTCGTCAGAATCTCCAAGTTTAGAGCTTCATCTGGTCCTTGAGGTCCTTGAGAGTGATAAGGTCGGATGGATGGTTGCTCCTTTGCTCTATCGTGTTCGTAATGAGTTTTATCTTCTTCGGTGAGGTCGATTGCATGCAAGATCCCGTCAGTGCTATTCTCAGCAATTTTAGTACTCCTTCTTTATGAACGTGTACTCGATCTACATTTGTTGGATCTATCCCTACTGGTAACTCTAAAGGCGTTTTAAGATAAGTCTGGATGTCGATCTGAGATTTTGCATGATTTTGTTGAGTCTCCGGGAGTTCTCCTTGGTCCTTATCCAAGGTTTTCAAGGATTAGAAGTAGATTTTTATGAAAATAGGTTACTAGGGCATTTTTTTATGCATAAAGAGATCCATGTGATCCGGGATGCACTAACCTATTCACTAAGGTCAAACTCGAAAGAGAGAGAAAGTGCTGGTGGGGATAACTCTCTCGGCTAAGCCTGTAAGGGATTTACAGAGACTGGATCTATGGAACATTTTTTGTGTTTGGATTGGTGGAATCGTCTTCCTTCCCAGGAGACCATGATTGATATCTGTAACTGAGTGGACAACCTCCCACCATGGTCGCCAAAATGTAGTTACCTAAAATCTGAGAGAGGTTAGAAGTGGTATACTAGGGTTTCTGAAAGTGAGTTACGGGAAGTTGAGCACGAACAGTCTTCACCTAAACCATGTACAGTGGCCGTTCAAAGGATGGTTCAGTCAGAAGGAAGAAGGATTAGGGCTGGTCTTAGGGAGGGAAGCAGATGAAGAGAGAGATCATAGAACAAGTTATTTCTCTGAAGGGTTATTAGAAAGATCTGTCTTAGCTTGGAGAAATAGATGACATATTTATAGCTGAATTCTCTAATCTAAGGTCGGTGAAAATAGGGATTGATTGTCGTGCCGTGCGGAGCACTTCTCCCGTCTCTTCAAGAATAGTTAGAGATAAACTAGGTTGAGTTTATCTCATTATTCGACCGCCTTTACTCTCTTCTGCGGTGAGAAATAAGCAGGGTATTTCTCACACGTGCCGTAGACCGCCAGACCAAAACCCTAATTTTTATCCCCCCATGAGAAGCTGAGTCAGCCTTTGTGATGATGTTTTGAGAGAGAAATATTCTCTTTAGCCTAGTTGGCCGAGATAGAGAGATATTCTCTGATTTGTGAGAATGACTAGGATGAGTCACGTGAAAAGGCATGGAATGCCTCAGGAATCGTGTGCAGAGTGTAAGAGGAGCTGAGGTTGAGCTCCCTCTCTTTATGGCCGGTCACATATGTCATGTGGAGATCGTATTATTGCTTGTGGGTCCCTTTGTTGAGCATGCGGAGCTCAAGAGAGCTTATCCACGTTTTTGGATAGACATGTATAATTTAGGCTCAATTTACTAGCCGTGAGTGTATTTGAGAGACTAAGAAATAGGATTGAGCACTGATAGACGCATTTATGTGTCTATTTTCATCTCTATTGTGTATATTGTTAGTACCCATTTTTGTACTTATTTTGGTATTTTATCTCTTTGTAGGTGTTTTTGGAGAAATAAGCTTTTGCGGCGAAATTGGCTCGAAAAGTTTATAGATGCAACCCAAGGGACGAGTGTTATGCGGACTCCAGCAATGGATAAGGGGTAACCTTTCCCCTTCACGTTCAAATTCTTAATTTGGGCGGGAAAATATAAACACATTCCTGGCAGTTTTGGTGATCGTGATTTGGAGGAGTTTGAGGTCGACTAAACCTCTGATTTTCATAGGGTCGACTCCTTATGGGTCTAGGAATCGAACATGGGTGTTGAAATCGATTAAACTGGGCTCAATCGACGGATTTTTATCTCAACAGCAAAATATGGAAAGTCACGTGTGTGACCGATTTTAGGAAATTTTAAAGGGATTAAAGTGCTATAAACCTTCCCAAAGATTGGTATCTATCTAAGGAAGAGTTTAGAATCAAAAGGAAAGCTCAGAAACGCGTAGAAATTCTAAAACAAGAAATTGCCGCAACTTTGCCGTGAAGAGAAAGGAAGAGATTTTGGAAGATTTTGGAGAGATTTAATCGCTCTTTTTGATATAAATAGATTGGTTGGGTCATATAGAAGGGGTGTCGAAAGTTTGGGGACTGGAGGAGTGAGAAATCAAGACGAACAGCAAGCTTCCTGCTGCTGTTTTCTGCTGGTGCAGGGAAGAAGGAGACGAAGAACATTGACCCACACGGAACAGTCGCAAAGAAGTATCGTTCTTCAACAGCAGAAAACAGTTATCGTTTATTAACAGCACTTCATTGTAACGGTGATTTCTGTAACGCCAGAAAAGCGTTGCAGATTCGCTGTATTATTATTTCTCCTTCAATAAAAACACTTTTTGAGCCATGAATCAATCTTTTGAGCATGTTTTTACCATGAGGAGCTAAACCCCAACACTGGGATGACGGAGGAAGCCATGTTTCACAATTGATGGTAATTATAATTTATTCTTATGACTTTTTCCATTGCTTTTCAATCGATTTATGATTTTCGTTTATTATTTGTGATTTTATTTGATAGTGTATGCTTAGTCTAAGAACTTTTGATGCACTATGCTTATGATTTACATCTAATGCTTTATAAAATCTACTTTTGGCAAAGGAATAGAGTCTATAAAAGAGCTAGTATTGTTATGAATCATCGTATGAACCAATTGATTGTGAAGTTTGGTGGAATTTAAGTCCCAGTCTCTCGTAATATTGATATCATCTTTGTTTATTTGCTATTTTAATCGGAATATAAGTCTAGAATCGAGCCTTCACAAGTCCGAGTTGAACGAACTCTACTTATCACTTTTTACAACAACATAAAATCACATCAATTTTTGGCGCCGTTGCCG
>JAJJMB010005788.1:0-23439 GCA_023531105.1 Papaver atlanticum | reverse complement strand
CTATAACTAATCTTCCTTTAACATATAACATATATATATATATATATATTCAACCAAGGTAATATAAATGTGTTTGCTTATGATGGATCTTCAGGGATAAAGAATATATCAAGCAAATGTCGACTATTGGGATAGCTTACTCTATTCAAAAGGTTATAGAGACGCCCAATCGATTCTACCTCACAAGATTAATCTAAAACCATATTTGAATCTTTGGGAATTGCAAAGTACGCGACGAAGAGAACTTTATAATATTCCTCAATCAATATTTCTTGAATTAATGGTTGTACAACATAAGAGACATACCTTAGAATAGAAAAAATAACTACTATGATCAAGATCAGATTTCAGATATCAAAAACTATCAGGTAATAGATAGACTGAAAAATTAAAACATACAAGTGCAAATGCACTTGTTTCATAAAACATACCAGACAAAGATATACTAAAACTTAAAACGTACAAGTGCACATATACTTGAACAAAGATTATCAGCCCTGAAATTACTTAAGATTACAAACCTCTCCTGGATCCCGATTAAAGATTTAAAAAAACAGAGACACTAGTGTTCAACAACACAAAGGGAATGTTTTAAAACAAAGATAAATTGATACTGATTTTTGAGACAAAAGATTAACTTGAATATTGGTTTTTAGTAAAGAAAGTGCCCTAAATGGGACAACCAACAAATATATTATAATGAAAATTTAGGAGAGGATGTAGGAGAACCCAATCAAATATTAGGGATCAGAACTAAGATCAAACAACATAGAACAGAACTATCACCAAACAAATTAAAGACACCAAAAAACAAAGGAAGAAACTAGTCCCAATCAACATTGGTATTCTAAGACAAGTTAAATGAACTGATAAACACAAATTTATATACCCAATCATCGTTGGGGTACAACAAACTAAATTAAGAATGATTATCACAGATCAATAATCCAAGGTCAAATATTAGAAGAGAAGCAAACATAAGATTAAGAAGATCAGACATACATATGTATACTTCATATCCCATGTTGTTGTTGTATCAAATACAACAATACCGACAACAACCTAAAGAGGAGAAAAGAGGCGTGAAAGCAATACTTCTATGCATAACTATATCAAATCAGGAAAAAAAATTAATATAGAAACTCAGATCCCCTGTTGTTGTTGTTGTTGTTGTATCTAATACAACGATACCCACAACAACCTAAAAGAGGAGAAAAGAAATAGAATAAAAACCATAAAAATGAACAATAATTATATCTGAAGAGATACCCGTGTTAATTAGAACCACAACATACTTTCTCACCCGGACTAAACAGAAAAATAAAATCAAGATAGTAAGATAGAACAAGTAAAAACAAACCTAAAAATTCACCACATCTATGTCTATGAAACTTTTGAATCCGTTCCTCATAGCTCATGACCTATTAATTACCCAAAGGTTAGTTTAGATATTACTCATCCATGGCGGAAGAGTAAAAAGTTTTTTGTTTTTTTTTTAGAAACTCATTATTTTAGAGAAGAGATAAAAAGCTTTTTGTGTTTGATACAGACATATTTGTGCGGGGATATGTTGAAAGCATTGAATTTTACCTATCTTTGTTAAAATGTCCATCGTTTTTTTTTATATAGTTTAGACCGAAAAGAAACAACCACGACAACGAAAAAGGAAAAAAATACAAATTGGAAATATTAGCTGCAAAAGTATACTGAATACAAGCAGGAAGACAACAACCAATCTCCATTCAGCTGGTTGATTCTAGCATGGTTTGCTAACAGATGGGAAACAACATTCACATTACCTTTGATAAACTTAAATAGGATCGAGGAGAAATCTTTAGCGAGTCTGTGAATTTCAGTAGTGTAAGGTTTGATCTTCTTGGAAGGCTTGGTGGAAGGAGAGTTGATCAGGACCACAATGGCTTGCCTCATTTTTTTATTTTTTTTTAAAAGTACAAAATCACTTGGGCATCGCCTTCAATACTAAATTTATCCATACACTTCTCTATATTTTATTCAATCATTTTCTTTCGAATTTATAAATCAACTTCATACAAAGACTCTTTTGCTTTCTTTTCTCCCCAATTTTTTTTCCAATTTTTTAACAATGGTTTCTGAGTAATTTTTCTTTTATGTGTCGAATCCTTAAGCTTCATGGGGGGATAGCAACGAGGGGATGGAAATTCATATTTGTTTTCTTTAGATCTAACCTAATTAGTCCTTGAAATGAATCCAGTTTGAGATAGAGCACCTACCCTTTCTTCAAAACCCTTTTTTAAAAAAAAATAAAAAAATCATGTCTAATTGTTTCTCTCTTTCTTTATGCTTTAGACCGTGTCTTTGTTTAAATTGATTATATTGTTGATTGATGTGTAGTTACTACAAGTTTTGTTAGGTTGATCTTTATTTTAGAAGAAGAAGGGGGTGATAAATTGGAGAGGTTTGAGATTCATATTAGTTTCCTTGAGTCTGGCCGCTTCTGGATGATATTTTGTCCTCCAAGACTGTGATTATTATATTAGTAGTCTTCTCTTTTTCTTTGTCCTTATGTAAATCTAATCTACTCTTATGCGTTCTTCTCTCTTTAAATTCTAGCAGGAATCTTAAGAAACCTGTTATAGTATTCTGATGATATGAGCTTTTAAATATATGGTTAATAGAATATCTATTTTGATTTGAATTGAATGAGAAGTAAGTTTGGACTTTAATTCCTAATCAATTAGAAACTTTGATAAGTTAGTCGATCTAGTCCGTATACTTCTATTTCACTACATTTTAGTTAGCCAAAATAAAATCCCTTGGGAAATAATCTTTCTAAGATAATCCATCTAGTTTGTAAACCATGTAAACTAGATTCCTTTAAATGAATAATTCCTAATCTATCAGAAATATTGATATGTCAATCCTTTTAGTCTATAAAGCTCTGTACAATAGATTGTTTTTGATGCTTGATTCCAAATAAAACTGAAGCTTTGATATGTTTACCTATCTAGTTCTAGTGTAATCAAAATAAAACCTCAGACCTCTTAGGAAATCACCTTTATGTTGTTCTTAATCCTATAGGTAAGTCATGAACTCTTAGATTGAAAATTCTCTATGTGCCACTCTTTTGTCCTTCTTTAAAATTAATATTTTTCTTGTTGTTCTTAAAATAAATATCTCAGTAGTCTAATCGGTTAAAAGTATAAACAAAATTTAGCAGAAACTATCAAATAGAAATATATAATCCATGAACTTTCAGTAGCAATAATAAGCATAAATATATCTAGTACCCATAAGAAAAAAAAAAAAAGTGAAGGACAACATACCAACTTTCTTAAAACATAGAAACCGTCCGATTGAAAAGACAAAACAGATTCTTTCCTACTTCTGGTCTTGTCTCTGCTACTCCTCGTCAAATTCTTCATAGCAGTCTCTTCCTCTATTTCGTAGATATTTAGCTTCTTTCTTTCCGATATAGGTATAATCCATACCTGGAGGCATTTCATTATTAAAAATTGCAAACTCAATTGAACACGAGTCTCTAGTTTAGCCTGAATTCGATCCTTTGTTCCCTGATTCAGTTGTTCCTTCACCTTAGGATCCATATTATAATAGGCTAAAACCTTTCCCTCCTTTGGATGTAAAAAGACTTCAGTAAAACACTAAGGACAAATGTAATGCTGGATGCGGTGTAATTTCCCTTCTCGGCTGCACCTTACCTTTGTATAAGATATAATAACATTGCAGGCACCTTAGAATGCTTGCAAGCCATTTTAATACCCTCTCTATCTTAATTCTATAGATTGTTCTCTGGAAAATGTATTATTTGAGTATTCTTTGGCTTTCCCATTTTCTGTTAATCTTGTTTTACAGTAGGATGCATTTCTCATTTATTTCCCTCACATATTCTTCCTAACCTATTTAATATTCTTGTTTATATCTTTTTAGTTCTCTGATACACGACAAAAAAAAATCATTTACCTAATCATATTTATTGCATATTAGACCTGGTGGAATTATATTAGACACCCATCGGCCCCTTGTGGTAGCTACATTGAAAATACAAAAGTGAAACATTTACAGTTAAAACTGTCAAAATCCATATTTTTAGCAGAGCCCGTATATCTCTCAACAATTTATCTTTCTAGATGTACTTATTTTAGAGATATAATAATGTTTTCCAAATTTTAGTGTCTCTGAATCAATTAGCGTGAAGTTTAATCTATTGCAAGTCCCAACTCCTGAAACCTAGTATTGTCACTACTCAGCCATTTTTTTTCTGCAGGTCTCTTAACCTCGTACCGTAGGACCTTAGTTCGTGTTCTCCTACGCATGTTATGTTGAGTGCTTATTAGAGCAAAATTTGCTCTCCTTTTTCTTTGTTGTGTGTTCCCTTTCAGTCACGGGCTATACTTCTTTTAGAGTATCCTAAAAAAAGAGTTTATCTTTATGCAATGAACAAAAACTCCTTTAAATCCATAGAATAAGTTTCATGCTCAGATCATATTCTTAGTTCTTCTCTTCTTTGGCTACTGAAATCTCTCCAGTTTCTTCTTCTTTCTTTCGCAGCATGGCTAATATCTATGATCTGTATCAGTACCTTAGTGGATTATCATTAGCGCAACTTTTTGCAAATCACAACCGTGATGGTCTTTTACCAACTCCTTCGAAATTCATTAGAGATTATGGCATTAGAAATAATAGCATATTTGCAAGGGTTTTTTCAACTGAATTATTCAAACCTTAAGAAATAAGAGGAGCTCTAGGATATTTATAGGTCCTAACATTTGTTTCCAAATTAGAGAAATAGATCCGAACCTTTTTACTCTCTCTTTTCAGTCTAGTGATGACTTTTTTTGAGTGACTTCAAATGGTCCATGGTACCCTTTTGGTAATGTCATGTCAGCAACCAAAGCATACTCAGGAATGAATATCTTCATAGATTCTTTAAAAGAAATTCAAATGTGGGCCAGTATCCTAAATGCTAAACACGAGCACAAGAGCTATGAAATGATTGGTTTGATAGCTAGCAAGCTAGGTTAATTTAGTAGAGTGTGTGTAGGAAGTGATGCTTCTTTTCCTTATTTTCCCCCAAGAGTAATGGTATGGGTAAACATTGAGAAACCACTAACAGAAAAACTTTTAGTAAAAGTATGAAGTTACACAGTTATTGAAATCTTCTTCAACTACTTGAATCTCCCATCTAAATTCCGTTACCATAGTCTTAGATTTGGTCACAAAGAAGACAGTTGTGCCATTATAGAAAAGAAATCTTTAGAATGCATCTATGATTCTATTGATTCTCCTTTCGCTTAAGATGACTTTTTCTTTCTTAATGGTGTCCAAGTGCAAATATGGAATTCTAAAGAGAACATAAACTGTCATGGTAACTATGTATCAGTTGACTTGTTTATGGCTATCCCTGGAGTTATAGATGTTTTGCAATATTATTTCGAAGCTCAATCTCACTTTGATGATCTATCATCTTCTGAAGGGGTTGTGGATACTTAGGATGCCACCCATGCAGTTAATCATGATTATGAAATTCCCCTAACAACAGATTTTATCTTAGGAAAGCACATCTTTTTGTTTAATATCCCTAAAAACTTTATGCCTTTTTCTGTTGTTGAGTCTGAATCGATCCGATCCATCAATGTTGAAACTCACCGAGTCATCAAAATGACTAAAATCAGTGAGTATGAATGTTTTCCTGCTACTGGTTTACTTCAAGATATTTCTAATTCGGATTTAGTCAAAACCAGTTTGTCATCACCTATTCTAGGCAGACGATTTTCATTTCATCATATGAAAATTCTAGGGATTCATTTGAATCACCTATCTCTGCATCTTCAATCCCTTCCATAATTAGATATGCAAATTCACCTATTATCCCTTTCTAAGCCTGGCTTTAAGTTATCAATATCTGATTCCCCCGTGCTAGCACCGAAATCGTCTTTTAAGATCTCTATCCCTGATTTCTCAGCTTATTCTTCATCCGAAAACTTTTTCTCTGTCTCAACTGACAATGGCTCTACTCTCAAAATTGACCAATATGGATCTAATATGAAAGAACAACGCAAGGATGTTGAATCATACCTCCCCTTATCGTTCTCTCTATCTCCCATCAATGCAATAGGACGAGACACATGTTTTCCCCATCATATGAATCCTATTATAAATTGAATTTTTTTTATGGATTTCTTTAGTCATTTTAAATTATTACTCTCTGAATTGATCTTAGTTTATGATAATTCTCGTTAATATATTTGCTGTCTAGATTATTTTGATTGAAACCTTTTAAAAAATAACTGAAAATTTGGATTACCTAATGCCCTGGAATGAAAATCTTAGCTAGGAATGTCCAAGGATGTGGAAATTCCTTTACATAAAATCATCTATAATTCTCGAACAACAAGAAAGACATGAAATCCTCTTTTTATCTAAAACAAAATCACATAAACATTTGGTTTCTTGCTTTCTTATTATCCAAATAACCATAATGTGGATCCCATAGGTTTAGAAGGAGGACTAGTACAGTAGCATGGTTAGATGGTTTCTTCTTTGACATGTTCAAGGGAACATAAATCAGATAAATATTATAGTTAAAACTAATTTTGATTCAAACAAATGGGTACTAACTTGCTTCTCTGGTAGCCCTTATCCTTCCAACAGAAATATAGCATGAGACTTTCTAGAAGAAATATGAGTCCAAGTCAACATTATTAAAACGCCATGGTTAGTAATATGAGATTTCAATATGATTTCTGATCAATCAGAAAAATTAGGAGGCCTACCTTTTAGGAAATTTGAAAGCGAATACTACCATAGAATCTTAGAATGAGTAGGTTTACATGATTAGGATACTCATGATATGACTTTACTTGGAACAATCATAAGAAAGGTACAAAAATATTAAAGAAAATATAGACAGAACTGTGCAGAATGCATAATGAAACTTACAATTCTCAAGTGCTAGTCTTTCTCATCTAGGTGTCATTGGATAAGATCATTGCCATATTCTGTTTTCTCTGGATAAATCCTTTTCTAGACAAGAGTGGATTTTTAAACTCTACGATACATGGAAAAAAAAGGAATCATGTGTTAGAGTTATTCAGAACTCCTGGAATCACTCTTGTGAAGAAAACTCTTCCGTCTCAAATCTAAAAAAAATAGAAGAAAACTTAGCTGGTTGGAAAAAGAACACTTTTGCCAACCAGGAAGAATAATTCTAGATTAATAAAAGAAATAGAAAGGATTAAAGCTAAAGGAACATCTGAACAATCTGAAAGAATTCTAAAACAAAAATTGGACCAGCTGGAAAATCTTTATGATACACATGAAGAGATAACAAACAACAATCAAGAGATAACATGATAAAACCAAGTGAATAAGTAAATAAATGAAATATTTCCATACTGTTACTCTAAGAAGGAGAAAGTGGAAGAACATTGAATGTTTGGCCAATAATTAAAACATATTCACTCACAATAGAAAAAAGATTAGTGAAATACTAACTGATTATTTTCATGATCTCTTTAAAGCCGACACTATAGATCATTCTTGGCATGAGTTCATCCTAGAGAACGTTCCATCTTGTGTAGAAGTTAATGAAAACCTTTCCATCTCTTATGCATCTTCTAAAGACGAAATCTTCTCTGCCCTTACGAAAATGAAACCAAACAAATCACCAGGTCCAGATGGTTTCCCAGTAAGTTTTTTTTGTTTAAATAACAAGTACATGGTTAGGTCTCAGGTGACTCTCATAATTCAATTTTTTTCTTCCAAACAAAACAGATGAACCCGGAAATCAATGTAACATATCTCTTTCTTAGTCTTAAATTTAAATATCCGAAAGAGCCAAGTAAATTCAGAATAATTGTTTTTTGCAACACAATATATAAAGTCATAGCTAAGACTATAGCAAATAAAATTAAACCTCTGTTGGACAAGATCACATCACATTTCCAATCTGTTTTCCTTTCCTCTAAACAAATTTCAGATAATATTATAGTAGAACATGACATAATCCATTCCTTTAAGAAGAAAAAAGCTAGAACAAGAGGATTATGAATCAAAATAGATATATCCAGAGCATTTGATAGAGTTAATTGAGACATTCTCCTTAAATCTTTAAAAAAAATTGGTTTCAATTCTTAAGTATGCTCTCTCATAGAGCAATATACTTCAACTATATCAATTGTTGATTATAGGGGGCTAGTCAATTGAGATTTGTGGAGATGTTGAAAGAATTTTAGAGACCTCTAAAATCTCTTGTTAGTCAATAGAAAGTTCTTCAAAATCCCAAACAATCTTTGTTATTGGATCGCGACTTTCTAAAAGTCTTCATTATTCTCTGTTATTGGATTTGGAATTTGAAATCAATGATTTATGGTTTTGAGAGACTTGTAGAGACTTTTATTACTAAACATACCATAAATGGCTAAAAAAAAAGTCTCTTCTAAGTAGGTGATATTTTGAGAGACTTTGTTCTTTCTCTTTTCTTTAAGGATTTAATATCAAAATATAGAAAACAATAACCAAATAAGTTACCTTTAAATTCGTAAAAAAGGAAGAAAAAAAATTGTTGTCTTCTAAAACCCAATAAGTTTACTAGAGATCCCTTCTGTTTGTCTCGTTTTGGAAAAATGGTAACAATTTTTTGTTAGCCATGCATGGACTAATGCATTTTCATTGAAATATTCATATATTCATTTTGTAAAATAAATAAGTATATTGTTTGTCTCATGTGTGTAAGATGAAATTCATATATGTTTTATTGTCTCAATGAATCACCATAATTCCTTGAAAATCATTCAGAGAGTCTCCCAAAATCTCTAAACTCACAGAGAGTCACCCAAAATCTCTTGCATAAAAAGTCTCTGAATGTCTCTACTAATCTCAATTGACTAACTCCCTGTTATTATGGAACTCCAGGGAAATTCTTTAATCCCTCTAGGGGCATTCGTCAAGGAAATTCTTTATCTCCATACCTCTTCGTTATATGGATGGAAGTTTTTTCTAGACTCCTGTAAGCTCAAGAAAATAAAAGAAAATACTTCATGAAATTAGCTCTGGAAGGCAGTCCAATTTCTTATTTATTCTTTGCAAATGACTGCCTTCTTTTTGTAAAGACAGACTTAATGGAATATAAAAACTTACTAAGTACAATTGATTTGTTTAGTAAATCCTCATGTCAATTAATCAATTTCGACAAATCAAAAGTCTTCTTTAGTTAAAAAGTTCATCCAAAACACAAAAGAATGATGTCTAAATGGCTGATTAAGCACGTAAATATGAAGGATTCATATATGGGGGCACCTCTTTTCATAGATAAATTTAAGATAAAAACTTTTGAGAATATAATGGAAAATATGGAACATAAATCTCAAGGATGGAAAAGTAAAGTCCTGCGACTCCTGCCCCATACTAGTAAAATGATTTTGAACAAATCAGTTATGGCTAGTATTCCCATTTCCCAGATGAGACGTTTTGTCATACAAAAAAAAAATCACTAATAAAACAAACACAATTCAAAGAGATTTCTGGTGGGGAATAAAACATGATGCTAAAGAGTATTGCCCAAAAGCAAACCAATGAGTAAAGGAGGTTTACGCTTTAGAGATACTCACAAATTTAACTTACCTATGCAAGCCAAGATGGCTTGGAGGTTACTAAAGGAACCCAATTCGCTATGGGCACAAGATTTTGGGCCTAAATATTTCAGAAATAAATCCCCTCTCAGGGCTGAACCCCCTGATAAATGTTTTATGGATTTCGAAATGTATGTATAAAGGTCTGAAGCTGGTAGAAAAAAATAGTATATGAGAAGTAGGAGGTGGTCTAAGTATAAACATTTGGGATGATAAGTGGATACCAGGATTGGATGGCACTCTTTTAGTATATAAAACCTCCTCCAATAACTCTCTATCTCTTGTACCAGATTTGATTGATTTGTCTACTGAAAAGTAGAATACAACTTTAATTTTTTCTTCCTTCCCTGAATTTGTAGCAAAAAAAAAAGTAAGGTTAATATATTCCTAAGTATTTCTAATCTCTTAAATAAAGATGACCTGAGACAGAAGTTAACAAATACATGGGAGTTCACAGTAAAATCTATGTATAATAAACTTAATGAGAATGTAATCAACTCATCTAGCCTATCTTTAGATGAAACTTTTCGCAAATGTCTAGGTAAATAAGAAGTCGCTCCTAGAATTAAACTCTTCTTGCAGAACTGTTTACAAAACGCCTCATCAACAAATTAACTCAAAGCGAAGAAAAAAAAAATCGTAATATTAATCCTAAATGTTCTTTCTGTGGGGAACATGAGGAATTGAATATTTATTTTTACATTGCTCCTTTGTTAAAGCAGTTTGGAAATTCGGTCCAAATCATGTTCATGTCAATTTCAGTATCGCCCCTAAAATAGTAGATATCTATAAGGATTGGTTCAAATCCCCAAATGATGTAATATCCTTATAACTTATTTTAACTAAGATATGGTTCAAATGGAAAACAAGACGTAATAAAACCTTTCAAGCGTCATCTCAAGATCATCAGCAATTAATTGCAGAAGTTCAAAAATATTTGGACTTACTGGTCAAGGAAAAACAAAACTATTAGTAAAAACAATATAAAAGGAGTTAAAACCCATCCCCTGGTTAGCCCTGGATAGACATAACCTAAAAATCGATGTGGATGCAGCATAGATCTTTGACTCTCTTCCATCTAGTTTTGCACTAATTCTACGAGATGATTCAGGTACTTTTGAAGGAGGAAGAGCAGGACCTCAGCTTGTTCAGATCCGCAAGAAGTAGAGGCAATAGATTTATTGCATGCATCAACATGGGCAGCAGAAAGAAATCTCACCAACTTCAACATCGAACGTGATTGTGAAAGCTTAATTAAAAATCTAAATGGCAATCCAGTGGCCATCTCTTGGAGCAGTAAAGCTATTTTGGAGAAAGCAGACAGAAGAGCAAGACATTTTGAGAACTTCTTAGGGTTTTATTTTGCACCCTGACCAGGTAATGAAGTAGTAGATACATTAGCAAAAGAAGCAAAAAAATTCCTGGCATTTTTGATTGGGATGTAATTCCCTCTTCATGTATGAATCACAAACTGTGAGTAGATAAATCTAATATTAGGAGAACAGACTCAAATCTCCTGATATTAAATGCCTCTACTCATGATGTAATTCGGACTTCAACCTTACTCTAGTTTTATTAATAAAATGTAATGTCATTAAGAAACCCCGAACTTCAGCACAAAGTGTCCTGTACACCGTTGTATTGTGTTTTTGTTGATTTACATTTCTGAGTCGGCTAATTTTTCTTTTGATAGGATAACAGAGTGGTCTTTAGACTATATCCAAACTCCTTCGATTTGGAACTGATTTGACAATTATGAGGATTCGAACCTTTACCTCAATAGTGAGAAGGAGCATGAAATCCGATGGTTCTCAGTCGACCGAAAAAATGACTGCAGTGATAATCACATATCATGTACTTACACAAGTTGTTGGTCTTTGTTTTCTATATCTTTTTTTTTTTGGCAGTTGGCACAGCACAAGTTATTACCTACCACTGGAAAATGCCACTCCTCGTGTCAAAATACAAACGGCTGACCACATTACCCAAATTAATTCCACAAAATCTCATATATTCACGGGTCTGTTTAGTCATATTTCATGTGAATATTTTTCAGACAACTGGAACAGCATTTACTTCCGTAATCGTAATAATTTTATAAAGAAAAATCTCAGAGCTTAAAAACCTAGAAAGGAAGAGAAAACTCAAACTGTACATCATCATCATCACCTTCAAATCTCCACGTAAAGTGATTTTAGCCTATTTATTAACGTAAAGTGTTTCTGCAACCCCTTTTATATCAAATTCAAATCCAATTCTAAATGTTCCCGATCTCATAAGCCAAAACCCAGATCTTCTTCAAAATTCCGGTAAAATGGCATCGGAATTAACATACAGAAGACATGAATCACAAGCACAATCAGATACTTATTTACCAAAACCCCCAAAACCATTTTTACCAGTAACTAGAGCTATTCGTTATATGCTACGGGAACAAAGACTCTTATTTGTACTACTCGGAATCGCCATCGCCACACTAGTCTTTGTCCTAATCCCTTCCTCATCCTCATCAAGACAATTTACAGGAAGTTATGATTCGATTCCGGCACAGTACTTTCCGAATTCTGATTCTTCAACTCGTCTATCTGAGAAATTTGTTTACGCGCAAAGATCTGTGAATTCAGGTGGGAAAATTCCGTTAGGATTGAAAAGGAAAGGGTTGAGGATTGTTGTTACTGGTGGTGCTGGATTTGTTGGTAGTCATCTAGTTGATAGACTAATGGAAAGGGGGGATAGTGTTATCGTTGTTGATAATTTCTTTACAGGGAGGAAAGAAAATGTTATGCATCATTTTGGTAATCCTAGATTTGAAATGATTAGACATGATGTTGTTGAACCATTGTTGTTGGAAGTTGATCAGATCTATCATTTAGCTTGTCCTGCTTCTCCTGTTCATTACAAATTCAATCCTGTCAAGACTATCATATCCTTTTTCATAGTTTGATTTTTTTTTTTTTTTTTTTTTTAATTTCTTGATTATTATTGTGAATTTTATTCTTGTTTGGGCATCCTTGACTTTTGTTTCATACAAGACAAATGTAGTTGGAACACTGAATATGCTGGGGTTAGCTAAAAGAGTTGGTGCTAGATTTTTGTTGACAAGTACCAGTGAAGTTTATGGTGATCCTCTACAGCATCCTCAAGTTGAAACTTACTGGGGAAATGTCAATCCAATTGGTACGTTTGGCATACTTTCTTCTGTTTATTTCTTCATTCGGGTCTGCCCATTGTACGCTATTTGCATCAATTATTTATCAGCATGTTTCGATTTCAAATGCGCTTGGAACTGTCAGTGGCAAGATCCAGTTTCTTCATAAATGGAAAAAAACGATTTTATCAAACAAACAAAAAACGGGTTATTATGTTCTAGGGAAATTGCCGTTTTTTGTGTACTCACAGTAAATCGGAATCTGACACACATGAAATGTACTAGTTAGTTTTCTGAGTTTCCTTGCAAACAAAAAGTGATGTGGGTTTGGACTTTGGATAGGTGTAAGGAGTTGTTATGATGAAGGAAAAAGAACTGCAGAAACTTTGGCAATGGATTACCACAGAGGTGCTGGCGTTGAGGTAAAAAAAAAATTAATATTCAAATTGAGTGTTTAAAATGAAAATGAAGTTAATTTTGGTGTTTTTCTTTGGGTTATGCAGGTGAGAATTGCTAGGATCTTCAACACATATGGACCACGAATGTGTATCGATGATGGTCGAGTTGTTAGTAATTTTGTTGCTCAGGTTGGAAACCTTGGTTTTTTATATTTTAATTTTCAGTTTGTTTTTATTATAATTGTTAAGTAATTTTTTGGGTAATCAAATGATTAATTATTAAATATTTGTGTTTGGGTAGGCACTAAGAAAAGAGCCATTGACAGTGTACGGAGATGGAAAGCAAACAAGGAGTTTCCAATACGTTTCTGATCTGGTAAATAGAACCCTTCAAATATAAACAAACTTCTTTTTAGCTGGCAAGTCTTGTTGTTACTTGAACATTAAACAAATTATACTTTTCTAAGAATATGTGTATTGTTGTTGATTGTAGGTGGAGGGTTTGATGAGGTTAATGGAAGGAGAACATGTTGGTCCATTCAATCTTGGTAACCCTGGTGAATTCACCATGCTTGAACTTGCTCAGGTATAGTCTCTGTCACCGATCCTCTCATTCTTTGATTTCACTCCATTTGCCATTAATCTGTAACCAAATCAATACCAAAAAAATACCTAACCCACATTCTTTCAAGTCATTATCTTTTGTTAGATTCTAAAAGTTTCATTTTCAAGTTCGGCTTTTTAACACCAGTGGGTGCCTTATTATGTAGAATAAATAGACCTAACAGATATTCTGATAGTCGTTTGGACCACAATGTGGTATGTGGTAGCCAGTAGGAAAGACTTTTAACCTTGTTGACTTGCCCATCTCGTGTTATCCTTGTGACCATACACGTGGATCAACCTCCGATTGTATAATACTCCAAAAAAGTAACAAACTCCATTGACAAGTATCAAGTATGGCACCATTTGGTTGGAAGGCCTAGAGTTAGGTTTGAACCCACCGCTTCGGTATATCTAACCATCTTAGTTTGAAATTGAAAAGGTATCTTACTTAAGAAAGGGATTGGTGCTGTGTGGCTTGAAATTGAGCAGGTAGTGCAGGAGACTATAGACCCTAATGCAAAGATCGAGTTCAGGGCCAACACAGAGGATGACCCACACAAGAGGAAGCCAGACATCACCAAGGCCAAGGAGCAACTTGGCTGGGAGCCTAAGGTAGCACTACGCAAAGGGTTGCCTCTCATGGTCAGTGACTTCCGTCAGCGTATCTTTGGAGACCACAAAGAAGGAAGCAGCAGCACCAGTGGTGTGGTCTCTAATTCCTAAACAATTCATTATTCACATCTTTAAAGGTGCCCGGAGGCATTGTGATAAGACTCCATTTTATTAAAACAGGAGAAGAAAGATTAGAAACTTCATAGATCATATTTCTTTCAATTGTCAGTGTTTGTTGTATCTTCTGTTGTGTCAGTACTTAACCATAATTTTTGTCTTTCATTAATCAGGTTGTCTTCATGTACCTTGTTTTGCTAGTAACTCATATTCATCTTTTGTTAATGTTAACTTTTTTTAAAGCAATTCTTGGATGTATTGCTAGTTGTCCGGTTACTAGTCTTCTTTCTTGTAGGTTTTTTTTATACTAATCATAACAATGGTAGACGATGTGTATCAATTAAGTATAAACAAATGTTATCCCACACGACTTTGCGGGATGGTTTCCCGCAAAAGCGGCTTCAATACCGTTGGATGATCAAATCAACGGTTAGATTCACATTCAGGAAATGACCCATCACTTTCAGAAAATGACCCACCATTTTTAGGAAAGGACTCACCACTTCCCCTAAAGGGTTCAAGGCTGTTAGATCTGGGTTTTAGCAAGATCTGACGGTAAAGAAGCCGTTTATGCGGGAAACCATTCCGCAAAATCGTGTGGGATAGCACTGCTCTTTAAGTATATGCAAACTTAAGTGAAGAATGACCAATTTAATCCTAAAAACTTAAGTAGTACATCAGTTTGTCTACTAAAAGTAAGTTTATAAGCCGGGGCTGGGCCGGCTGGCAATCACTCATTCGGCAGCTCTCTCACTTAGACACTTTCCATTTTATTCAAAATGGTTTTCCTAGCAAATCCACTTACCACGAGTTTACAATTGGCTTTGAGGGTTCTTCGGGGAACGAGGGTAATGCCATTTCCTAGATAGGATTTAGAGAGAATGCAACCACTACACACGTCAAAAATCACTTGATAAAATCAAAATTTTATTACAATATGATTTTAAGCATGTCATCATAACCTTTGTCTGTTTAATCAGTTAAGTTGTTACAATTCACAAACTATAAGAAAAGAACACCAAAAACATAACCAATTCTTTTTTCCGTCTCCGGAAACTAAATTTAGTATATGTATAAATTATCATGTATGCTGCAAATTACCGAGAAAACACAACAAAATGATGAAGCCCAAACTTTGACAACAATCTTTTATCAATTTATTCAATATCTTATTCAATATCCTCCTTCCAAAGTTCAGGCCAGTTTTGTTGAACTTCTTCCCATCCGAGAAGCGACCCCTTCTTATTTGGATCCAAACTTGTTGATAAAGTTCCATAAGCAATTCCAAGCGCCGAAGTTCCGAAGCCTACCAATGTTGTTACAAACGGAAGCCAAAGGGGAACATCCCAAATGTGATTTTCCTTAAGAAACCCAAATATAACTAACAATGCTATTCCACTTGCCATTGGAATACCGACATAAGCTAATATCCTTCCAATCATCCTTCCCCACACTTCATCCGCAATCTTATCGTTATCGTCTTCCTTTTTACTTCTTGTGGAAAGTTTGTCATCATCATCTTCTTCTTGCAGGTTCTTCTCAGGTAATGTACCCTTGGTGCCGAAACCTTTGGCCTTGGCTTGTAATTTCAATGCTCTCCTGTAATGGAGAGAAGGAAAAGGGCTGGGAGGGAATGTTCTTACAAATAGTGTATGTTCAAGAACAGAATTTTTGTGTGCCCACGGATTACTTCTGATATGCAGAGGTGAGAGTGAGAGGAGGAGAGTGTTCATGTCTTCGTAGTAATTAACTATCTCACTGTAAGTGGCATGTAACTAACGTTTCTATGGTCAGATATGTTATCCCTTTATAATGAATGGTGATGGTTTCGTTTCAAGAGATAAGGAGAGTCTAAATAAGATGGTTAACTATAAGAGATTGGCTATTGGGTTTTCCAAAAGGGAAAAGCATGAAACCGGAGTATTATTTTCTGCATGAGTTGTTATGAACAAATGTTTGCTTTGAGGCCTTTTCTGTTGAGATGATGAGTAGCACATGCCTACAAGTTTTTTTTTCTTTCTTTTTTTGGTTGCCTGACATGCATACAAGTTACAGCACAGCTATCTTTTTTTTTTTGTTGGAAACGTAATATAGGGGCTTCCCATTTCCATAGAGGCGCTTCACATGGATCCTTGGTAACTAAAATGTTGGTTATGAGGTGTCTTGATGTAATATCAAATGTCTAAATTACCCTCCATCTAAAATAAAAACCTACATACTAAAATCAAAACCTAATTATAATTCAAAAATCTGCTCCTCTTCTTCTTTTTAACTTCCTCTCCTTCATCAACTGTAAATCCTTTCCTCTTTTTTTCAATTGAAATCATTTCATCGTCTTCGATCAATCGGCGATTCGAAGAACTTATAATCGTCGATTGAATTCTCTATTAAAGATGACGAAGAAGCATATTGATAGAAGTGATGGTAATCAACAAACCAATTACGTTGGAAATGGTTAGATTGATTGAAATCAGTAGGAAAAATTAAGTTTCAGAACCAGTTACGGTTGGATTTTCCCAAAAAAAACTAGCCGTAATCGTTTTACGGTTGGGTTCGAACAAAAAAAAAACAACCGTAATTGTTTTACAGTTGGGTTTGGCCAAAAAATCTCAACCGTAACTATTTACAGTTAGGTTCGACAAAAAAAACCCAGTCGTAACTGATTTACAATTGGGTTTTACCCAGTTACAGTTGGTTCGTCCAAGACAAACCTAACCGTAAAACCAAAAAACCCAACCATAAACCCAATTTTACCTAGTTACAGTTAGGAGTTCATCATCACCTAACCGGGAAATTTGTCTTACGACTGGCGATGAAGGACAAACCCAACCGTAAACCGCTTTGAAAATCTTTTGAAAAATCGATTTTTCTGACGGACTTTCACCAAGTTTGAGAAATAAAAAGGACAGTGGTTAGGTGGTTTGAAATCTAGGGTTTTAGTTGGAAAAAAATCTCCAAAATCTCTCTTTTTTCAACTTTTTCTTCCCACCAAAATATTACACTTAATTTGATTTTTTTATCACTAATTATACAAAAAAAACTTATTAATCTAATTATTAGCTAATTACATTATTAACACTAATTATTGATGGCTATTTAGCCATTATGAAAATATTTTAGATAAGGGGTTTACGAAATTACTAAGGGGTGACCCATTTTTGTCATATTAGTGAAGTCCCTCTATATGAATGTGAAGCCCCTATATTAGGCTTCTTTTTTTAACGACATCACAATTTTTTTTTATATACTCCCTCCGTTTTTAAAAAATAGGTTTGTTTCTTTATTTGGATATGTCAAAAAAAATAGGCTTGTTTCCATATATGGAAAATCAAAGGTTATGATTTTACTAGTATACCCATAGAGGAGACCACTTCTCTCTCTTAATACAAAAAGGGGACCACTTCTTTCTCTCCTTTCTCTAATATCAAATGAGTGGAGATCAAAGGATAGATTAGGAAAAAACATGAAAAAATGGCTATAATGATTAGTTTTCTTAATTTTTGTGAAACCAAACAAGCCTATTTTGTAGAAACGGAGGAAGTAGTTTTTTTTTAATGAATACCGGTACTTTTTATGAGTTCTGGATACACATGCACATTATTTTTTTCTACGTTTGAGTTTTGTTTCGATGCAAAGGAAAAATATATGATACGAGTAGGAAGCAGTCACATGAAGTTTTTCCTTCAGTAATATGGGGACATACCATCCAATCTATACTGATTCCATATTTTCTAATAAATTTGACTAATTTACCTGGTACTTTATTTTGCTTCATACGAGCATAACTACATGTCCAATCCATCAAAAAGAAGCAAAGTTTCGTTGAGAGTGTTGCAATTTTATCACGGGATTTATCTACGCACTACTTTATTTTTCCACGAACTAGCATAACTAATTGTCCAATCTCTAGAACTATCAAAAACAAGCAAAGTTTCATCGTGATTGTTGCAATTCTACCACAAAATTGGATTCCTTGCACAATTCAGAAAAATAAATAAATATATATATATATCTTTTAGGTCATCCATTATGGGGATATGTTGAAAATTTCCTTCATTATTCCGTAAGGCAGTTTCTTAGACAACGGAACTCTCAGCTTGATTTGCACTTAAGCATCCATGCATGAACCTAGGTTTGCCTCCCTAGTAATCCTATATGATCACGAGCTACCACATCAATACCACTTTAGTAACGTATTAATATCAAAAGAAGCATCACAGCTAACTGTGGTGTACGGTTGTTCATATTGATTGACCCATGCTCCACCGATATTGGGCTACGGATCGTCTGTTACCAAAACCCTCTGTTCCTCTATTCCACCCAATCATTGATAGCCACGTATCTCCTATTATAACTACCACATTTAACAAATTTGGACCCGATAGATACTTGACTAATTAAAAGGAGATTTTCTAAGAGAAAAATTAGGAAATATTTGATTTACCGTATATCTTTTATTCCCAGTAGAATATACTCCCTAATATCATCTTCTTCTTTACAACCCACTAATTAGTTCTGCTTAGCTTTTGAGTTGTGTTTCGTTTTTGTTCATGGAGCATCAGGAGGTAACATTTCTTTTCTGCAATTTTATTTTCTTAATTTCTTGCTTATATTGAATTATGTTTATTGTTCATACATAAAAAATATGGGTAGTTTTCGTAATCCAGTTGTGTTCGACCAATTTTTCTTTTTGTAGACCACAATCTCTGAAGATGAATGTGTGGACGTTGGATCTCACATACATCGTAGATTGGATTTTGACAATGGTATAGATTTAAATGTTTCTACATAAGAAGAGAAATATGAGGAGATGACTAATCTTGTAAATTCTAATGAGCGTGTTAATATGGTTCACTCTAAAATACGGAAGGAACAAGTACCAGTAATTGGGATGGAATTTGAGACCGAAGACGAAGCATTTAAGTTTTACAACACATATGCGTTCAATTTTGGTTTAAGCATTAAAAGAAGTACATTACATTTTTTCAATGATGGCAGATTGAAAGATATGATAGGCTTTATGTTTGTTCGGCGCAAGGTACACGTGGGAATGATAAACGTGATGTTAATGTCAAAAAACATCGCGCGGAGACAAGATTTGATTGCCTAGCAAGGATGAAAATTAGTTTCACAAAAAATAATAAGTATGAAGTTGTCGATTTTTTTGCTCATCATACACATATTACTCCTACTCCTAGTAAGTCTCATTTATTTAGATCGCAGAGGAGAATGGGTATTGTCAACACCACACAAGCAGATATCGCCGAAGCATCAGGAATTGCTCCTAGAGAAACTATGGAATTTTTAAGTAGACAATCTGGTGGCCATCAAAATGTTGGATTTATACATGTGGATTATAAAAACTATTTACGCTCTAAGCGAATGATTAGAATGAAAACAAGGGATACAGGTGGTGTGTTAGAGTATTTGCAGAAAATGCAATCAAATGATCCTAATTTCGTTTATGCTATTCAAGTTGACGAAGATGATTTGATAACAAATATTTTTTGGGATGACGCAAGAATAATGGTAGACTATGATTACTTCGGTGATGTGGTAAGTTTCGACACTACCCATATAAAAAACAAAGATGGAAGACCCTTTGCCATGTTTGTTGGAGTAAATAATCACAGGCAAACCATTATATTTGGTGCTGCTTTATTATATGATGAAACATCAGAAACTTTCATGTGGTTATTTGATACTTTTGCTGAAACTATGTCCGGGAAGAAGCCAAAGTGTATTTTTACTAACCAAGATGCAGCAATGGCTAAGGCACTGGCTTCACAATGGCCAGAATCATGTCATCGATTGTGTATCTGGCACATGTTTCAAAATGATGCAAAACATTTAAGCCACGAGTTTCATAAATTTAATGATTTCACAAAAGATTTTAATAATTGTGTATATAATTATGAAGATGAAGAAGAATTTACAGATGCTTGGAGGAAGATGCTCGCAAAATATGATCTCAACAACAATGTTTGGTTAAATACATTATTCAGTTTAAGAGAAAAATGGGCGTTGGTTTATGGGAGGGATACTTTTTGCGCAGAAATGACCACAACTCAACGTAGTGAAAGTTTGAATAGTGTTATAAAAAAAAATGCATCAGTTATACTTATGATTTAGTGCTATTTTTTGAGCATTTTGAAAGAATGGTTGACTCTCGTCGCTACGATAAATTAAAGATGGATTTTAAAGCAAGTCAAAGTTATCCTGCAATGACGTTTCCAGTGAAAATTTTGAAGCATGCTGCAGCGATTTATACACCACCGGTGTTCGAATTATTTCAGAAGGAATTGTGTAGAGGTCATGATTGTGTTTTGAACATTATCAGTGAGAATGGGACAGTGAGTAAATATGCAGTTACTCCTCATGGAAAGAAATATCATCGTACAGTCGTCTTTGATTCACTTAATAATGATGTTTCATGTAGTTGTAGGAAATTTGAGTTTGCTGGTTACTTATGTTCACATGCTCTAAAGGTTCTCTCTGAAAAAAACATCAAGGCTATTCCTACTCAATACATATTGAATAGATGGACAAAAGACATCAAATCTGGGAGCAGAAAGGGTGTTTCGAAATTAGTAGGGGGAAATGACAAAAAAGTAGATATTGTTAGGCGTTATAGAGACTTATGTAGACTACATGTTCAATTAGCAACAAGGGCATCGGAATATGAAGAAGATTATGAAATTGCTTTCTTGGCTCTCCATAACACGTTAAAGGATGTTGATGCAAGCTTGAGGGGACTAAAAAATCAAGAAAATTTAGAAAACCAAGACATCCCACCAGCAGTTGATGAAGAATCCAATCTCAATGCGCCTGTTAATCATGATAACTGCAATGTTTAAGGAATTAAATTCGACAGAAAACTGCAATTGATATGAGCTCCGAAAGACCTAAAAATGTTTTGGAAATTGCTGTTTCAAAGAAAAGGACTAGCAAAACAGTAGAACCTCCGAGCAATATTTTGACTGTACCAGCTTCTATTGTCCAACGACAAAGAAAGAAAAGGACTAGCAAAACGGTGGAACTTCCGGACAATATTGAGACTGTACCAGTTTCTGTTGTCCAACAACAAAGAAAGAAAAGGACTAGCAAAACGATGGAAACTCAAAGCAATTTTGAGACTGTACCAGCATCGGTTGTCCAACGACAAATGTTGAATGCGCCGCAAGTCGTTCAGGTATTTAATTTTTCTAGTTACCGAAAGCTATTTCTAATTAAACACTCAAAACGCATAAGATATTTGAGATTTTTGTTTAATCTTTCACCTGTTCAAATACTAGGATCCTAGAGCTTTATTAGGAACCTTGAGTATGAGCGGTAGTGAAGTAGTAGCAGCACCAGCACCTATACACGTTATGTCGGTAATATACTTTTTCCAACTATTATATATAATTGATGGTTATTAAGCTCTTACATTATGGGTTTAATTTTCTTATTGCTAGCGATGAATTGCCACCTGATTGCTTGTGATTAACTATACCAGCAATGCTATATGCGTGGCTATGTTCCATTGAGCAATTATCAACAACGTCCAGTTTTTTGCGATTATCAACAACATCCAACTGGCTTGGTTGGACTCTTGCAGGTAAATTATCTTGGTTCATCTGCCAATGTGTTTGTAGTTGAGTTAAATAATTAGTGATTTTCACTTTTGTCATATTTACATATTGTAGGAACAAACACAATTACGAGGAGCACAACATTTAGATTAGTCACGTCCTCAAGAGAATCCATGGGAGTTACATTACAGATGAAGTTCGTTATTTCTAGTATATGAAGTTGGAAGAGCTGGAGCCGGTGATTGTGCAAGCACTCTTTTATGTTTGGATTCACCTGGGAAGCCATTTTTAAAAAAAATCCAGTATTGAGTACAACTGTTTTTGCATATTATTTTGTTTATGTTGAACAAATTGATAGAGGTTTCTCTTAAACTATGTAAATTTCCTATGAAGTGCATTGCTAAATTAGATACTATGACGTTTTGATCCTAAAAACTACGCTGTAGTGTATTTCCGAAAGTTGTAGGGGAAATGTAACTGGTCTTAAACTGTAGACAAGCGATGCTCGCAGGTACTGTTGAAGTAAAATAAGTTTGCTTAAGTACTCTAATGCTTTGTCAATGGTAACCAGTTTAGACAAACTTGACGTAACTGTTGATAAGCAGACTAGCATTGACTAGCAGTGACCAGTTCAAGTTCGACATCCATACAAGTATTTAAGAAGCATAACATGACCTGCACAGTAATGAGAAGCAATGCTCGCAGGCACTGTTAAATTCTTTCTGTCTTAAGCTCTGCAAAAATTTGGATTACGAACTGACAAAATAGGGATTGGGACTGGGGAGTATGTTGCTGGATAAGGAATAAGTAGTATTCTATGAAGAGATAATTAAGGGAGCAATATTTATCTCTGAATTTTTCTCTTAGAAAATCTCCTTTTAATTAGTCAAGTTTCTATCACTTCCAAATTTGTTAAATGTGGTAGTTATAATATGAGATATGTTGTGACGGACCAGAGAATTTTTGCTTCATGCGGGTCGAGTTAGGACCCGCTTGGAAAGCTCCGACTCTCGGATACGCCACTCAAGTAAATTTTTCGTTCACTAATAATCCTGCACCCCGTAGAAATCTCATTAGTCTCAAACTCAGAATTCTATGAGCATATGTCCCATACCATAATACTCATAAAATTCGACAAGGGTTCCAATTTCAAAAATAAATAAAAATAAAATAAGAGACGGCCGATTGCCTAAAATAAGATTTGGCCAGTTGCTAACCCAATAACTTGTACGGCCAGTTGCCAATTCTAACAATTAATGTGGCCAGTTACCAAAATGGAAGAAGGCCAGTTGCCAACTCCAACAATTTATACGGCCAGTTGCCAAAATTAACACGGGCCAATTGCCCAAAAATAA
>JAJJMB010005785.1:3477033-3542863 GCA_023531105.1 Papaver atlanticum | reverse complement strand
TTAGCCGAGGCGACGGAGGAAGCCATTGTTCCATGAAAAGTGGTATAGTTCTATTTTAATTATTTATTGCAATTATTTTACATGATTATTTGCATAGAACTTAAAAGAAAAATTGGTTTTTATTGAGTAGTTGTGAAGTGTTTTGATGGGATATGCTTGGTTTTAATACTTTTGATGTTTCATACTTCGTGCTTACAATTATTACTTCAAGAACCAAATTAGAGGCAAATATTAGAATCACTTTAAAGAAAAATATTGCATGAATATTGATTAGAATTTATCAAATAATTGGTCAATGGTGGAATCCAGAGTCTTGGTACTTTCTTATTATTATTGAAACAATTTTATTTAATTCTAAAAAATCCTTCACAAGCCCGAGTTGAACGAACTTTACTCACCACTTTCACTACAATTAAAACTCATATCAATTAGCGACATCCTGAAGACGTTATCGCTCTATACTAGTGATCAATCCATCTAGGATCCATCCAATCGTTCTCGATTCTATATAGAAGTGAATAATGTATTGCACATTATATACTGAACTGCACAGTATAAATGATGAAATATGTGGAATATTGAAAGGTCAGCTGAGAGATTCCAATAATTGCCATTACGTATTTGTGCTCTGAAGAGGCTCCATGATAAGTCAGAGATCATCGTAAAAAGAGCTTTCATGTATAAATCATAAAATATGAAATATTTTCGTCTGAAACTAGGTTAGAAATGTACAAAACTATAATTTTACAATGTTATTCTTCGTCAAAAATCCACCATGAACAACCATATAGATGTAACCAGGATTTACCTCATAGCATATATACAGAGGCTTAAACCTATGCAACATGTAACTTATCTCTAATCAGTAATTATAAATATTGATATGAATCATCCAAATAAATAACTTTTATCCAAATCCAAATATATTTTGTTTCAATAGAAGGTTAGTTAGGTTTCGCGGATCGGGCCATGGGTTATTAAAGTTCAACCCGTAAACTCTTTGCTTGACAAATTATGTTTTGGGACTTTCTATAATAATTATAATAAATCATGTATATTTTTATAATAAACCAAATGGGCTACCATACTGAGACGACTAGGTTTACATAATAAACCAAATAGGCTTCCGTACTAAATTTTGGGGTTTGCATAATAAACTATTTGGGTTTCCATAATAAACCAAATTGCTTCTGTAATAAGATGACTTGGGGTTTGCATAATAAACTATTTGGGTTTCCATAATAAACCAAATTGCTTCTGTACTAAGATGACTTGGGGTTGGCATAATAAACTATTTGGGTTTCCATAATAAACCAAATTGCTTCTGTACTAAGATGACTTAGTTTCGATAATAAACCGTCTATTGCAACTACGGAGAAATCCATATATCCTCCACATATACCTTTTTAGAGGGTACAAACAATATCATTTAGACAATATATTAATGATTTAGATTATTAATTAGTTTATAAACTATTAGCGGTGCTCTTTATCTTTCTCAAGCAAAATAAAACTTCATTAAAACTAAGTACACATATGAGGTTTAGACAGTCTACTATAAAAATTGGAATAATTAGCAGACCAATTCACTGTTATAGTCATGAGTATAATACTTGTTAAGCTATAATAATGAGAACTACTAAATTGTTGTTGCAGTAGAGGGGTCGACCAAGAAGACAATAAATAATTTTAACGGATATATTTATTCCCAATATATTTGACCACAGTTAGAACGTCACTGAATCTACAAATGTTATACGCGTTCCTAATTATAAGCAGCGGTCATAGAAGTCACTTAACTTGGAATGTTTATATCCGTTCCAAACTGACTCATGGTGCCTTTTTTCTTTGCCCGGTTCGGAGCAGCACATGACCTGCTTTTTATGGATGAATTTTGAAATTCAAAAATCTTCAATTAGTCTAAATAATGTTCAGACCGTATAAAATACAATGACAAAAAACTATCCTTTGTAAGAATATCGAGAGAAAAGAAAGACATAAAATTGATGATAGAATAAAATAAAAAATTAAGAAAAAAAAATTTTGATTGAAATTTCAATTTGGTTATTTGAACATGGATGATATTTTTCGAAATCTCTTTCAACTTATGAGAGATATAATGATTAATATCTCTCTACTGTAAAAAAATCGAGGGAAAACGATTAAGAATCTGTCGACTTTAACGTCCATCTCAAGTGTGGTAAATTAATGGTTGGGGGTAAGTGTCCATCAGTTCTTGGGGAATTTGTGGCTAGTATCCTTTTAACTCCGTTGCTCAAACCTGAAGGAGGATTAAGGCCAATTGTTGCTGGCACTATTTGGAGGAGGTTGTGTTCTAAATTGGCTGCATCTTCAGTGGGTTAAGAAAATGGCAACGTATTTAGGTAATCATAAATTTGGAGTGGGCATCCCATGTGGAAGCGAAGCCATTTTGCACTCGGCAAATAGATTATTGGAGTTACAAGGGGGACAGGACAATATGACCACGATGCTAGTTGATTTTACTAATGCTTTCAACTTAGTGGATAGGTCCACGTTGATTAGGGAAGTGCGTAGCGAATTTCCAAGTGGGTGGATTTTTGTTATGTTAAGCCATCCGGATCATATTATAATGAATTCATATTATCTTCAGCTCTGCGCGTTCAACAAGGTGACCTTTTAGGTCCCTTATTATTTGTACTTGCTCTATATCCTCTTGTGTGTATATGACTTCTTCCCATTGCAAGCTAGATCTGCGCGCGTGGTACCTGGATGATGGGACATTAGTTGGAGACACGTTGGAAGTGTCAAGGCATTGAGCATCATACAGTCGGAAGGAGGCCGCAGGGGGCTCCATCTTAATATCAGGAAAACAAAGATTTTCTATCTGGTAGCTGACTCTAGGAGTTTGACTGGAAATATGTTCCATACTGATATTGACAGACCTATCACATGGGTCAAACTATTGGGGGGGGGGCCGCCCCCCAGTCATTCTTGATTTTCAGTTTTGCAGGGACTTGGTTCAAGCGAGGGTGGACAAGACTTCCTTCTTATGGATGCTGTCAAGAAGCTGCAAGACCCTCAAAATGAGCTTCTTTTACTGCGTAGTTGTACTGGTGTGTCTAGGATGTATTTTGTCATGCGTACCACTAATCCCCTTGCGTTGGATCAGGCTAAGCCCACTTTCGATCAGTATCTATTTCATTTTTTGAGACGCATAATTACAGGGGATGCTGCAGGCTTCGGCCCTCTTCAACAACGTCTTGCTACTTTGTCGATGAAGGATGGAGGTATCGCGGTTTACACCATGGCGGATACAATCAAGTACTGTTACATTGCTTCCTTTTTTCAGACCAAGGATCTCCAAGATACCATGCTTTGCTCGTCCCCAACTGATGCTCCGAGCGTTTGTTTCCAACACTCCCTTAGTAGCTTCAAGGAGGTATGTGGACTGTTTTCTTATTTCAACCACAATGATTCACCCAATGCGGAAGTGTTATATTTTCATGTGGTAAAGAAGAACATTCCGGCAAAAAAATTCATGTCGAATAGGGATTCTACTTTATGGAAAAGTAATAGGATGGCTCATGCCCATGACTTTCTTAAGGCAATACCCATTAGCGTCTTAAATCAAAGTATCGGGCCTTGATGTTTTAGGTCCATTTTGAGTTACAGGTTGGGCATACCCATTTTCGGGGAGGACTGCACATGTTCAAGTTGTAACAAAATGATGGATGTTTTCGGCGACCATGCTTTGCATTATGCTAGTGACGTTGGTCTCAAATTCCGCCACGACCTGGTTAGGGATATATTTGCTGATATTTGTTACAAGGCTGGTGTGCATGCGAGAAAGGAGGTATCCCTTGGTTTTTTTATCGGATAATGACACTTCTTTGAGACCTGCAAATATTCTTGTTTATTGTTGGGAGAATGGTCAAGATGTTTGTTTTGACGTCACCGGCGTTTCACCTTTCACTAGTAGGGGAGTTCACACCTTTATACCTGGTCAAGCCATCTCTAGCGTTGTTACGCGGAAACACAACAAATACCTTGACAAGTTCTCCCTCCATGGCTATGGCTTTGGTGTTTTGGCTTTCTCGACTTTGGATGAATTGGAGAAACTATTATTTTCTTGAAAAGATTGAAGAATTGTATCACTAACCACGATGCTAATCATAAGATAGGTGGTGCTTTTTTCCATAGAACAGGTCTTGCTATCCAAAAGGGTGTTGGTGCCCAGCTTGTTGCCAGGCTACCCACCAACTTATTGTAAAACTTTAAGTTTTTTTTTTTTTACTTGGATAATTTGACTATTAAAATTAATTCACTGGAATAAAAGAAAAACGACATACATTAGAAGTGAAAATATTCAAAACATCAAAACATTATTTCTTTCTTTCTTTCTTTATTATTTCTTTTAAACTCAATTTTAAGGACCTAAAAATGTGACTGAAAAATTACTGGAGGGTGAGTCGAGTGACTATATAAAAGGTCTCCCTTCGAGCGAACAAATATATAAAGTGTTCCTTTAGAATCTATAATTATCCAATAACGTCATTTAGGTGGAGGTTATTTATTAGTAGAAGTTAGTGGTAGTTTTCTATTGCTAATTTCTACTAATAACTTTTGTTATTACTAGTGATAGATGTTATAATTAGTCTTTTGAGTTGGGACTTTACTACACATAGTTAGAAATTTGAGTCCTTAATTGCTAGTTATGTCTAGCGTATCATTTAAAAAAAGATTAAAAAAGATTAAAAAAAAGTTAATAATAATATTAGTTTTTGTTTGTTCTAGTAGGTACTTAATTAATATTAAGATTTTTCTTTATTGTCATTAAAGTTTTTTAAAATTAGTTGTAATTATTTTAGCAACTAAAAAGTTAATTTTTAATAATATTATCTTTATTGTATATCTTTCGTCTTAATTAATAATTGTGGCATTTTTGTGTAAATTATGTGATAAGTAACAAATACAGGTTTTGTTTGGGACATGTAATAGTAATTAGATAATAAACTAAGGTTAAAGCGTGAAAGTATGGGTGAGTCGTCACCGTCAAAAATTTTTGAAGGGTTCTTCGTCCACTAGTCAAACTGGAGGAAAAATTGAAGGATCTCTATAATATTTGAAGGATGAAAATAGAGATAGAAAAACCAAAATAGAGTGTTTTTGCACTATTTCTCTTCCAAATGTGTGTATAACGATAGGTTTAGAGAAGCAGTACAAGTGCTCTAAGATACTACATTGATGTTAAGTTGTTTTAGATATCAATTTTAAAACAAAGAATAACTTTTTTTATGCAAAAAAAAACTTCATTAGTTAAGCCACAATATTGCCTCGCGTAGAATGCCTCATAATAAATTCATGAAGGTTACCAGACCAAGTGTTAGTGACCTCCATGCCTCGTAATAAACTCATGAAGGTTACCAGACCAAGTGTTAGTGACCTCCTTACGACCTGACTTAGCAAAAGAATCAACGCAATTATTCGTTAATCTATTAATGTGCTTACAGTCCCAAATTTTAATAGACTTTAATAAAAAAAACTCAATATCTCCAATCATTCCTCTAAGATTCCAAAAATTGTCAGAAGTACTCAGTGATCATGCCAACTTAGACTAACTCCAACATACCTTACGTTCCATCTCCTCGGGTCCTAATGTTCTATCGACTCGTGCACAATTTAACGTGAAATGGGTGTACCTGCATAATTATTATCTATTATTCCAATGCTCCCCTTCCCCTTTTTTTTATAATAAAAATTTAAGTAAACAATTAAAATTTATAACAAGGAAATGGAAAAAACAAATAATAAAAGATGAAAAACCACCGAGATCTCTAGAATGATCCGGTGTTGGACACGCATGTGTTGCCTCGTTAAAACCTTGGCAAGAAAAATTCATCGATATAAAACCTTGATAAGAAAAGAGTACAACGCGATAAGTCCCAAAATAAGAATAATAATCAAGTAAGTCTCAGTACAATCTAAACATAAGTAAATCTTCAGTAAGCTAGCAAGTTTCGGTTCTTCGATACCCAATGACAAGTCTTCTAATACTAGCTGTATGCAAGAGTCTGCACACAAGTTGTGGATTATGAGCTCCTCAACTCGCGATAAAACTATCAAAATGGGTTTTTGCGCCCTTCTAATCACCTCATGAGTGGTAGAAGTGTCATGACGACGTATCCAGGAAAGGAGCGTCCTACTGTTGATTGCGGATGGCGGGTGCATTGCCACAATCGAGGATTCATTTGGTGAGATTTGATGCTGCATCTTCAACAACAAAAAACGACATTGGAATCACCAGACCTTAAGCTTAATCTACTGAAATAAGGAAACAGTAATGCACAACCAGTATTGATTTCAACATAATCTTGTTTCACAAGAGACTTCATTTTCCTATTAAAAAAAGAAGAACAAATGAAGATTAAATTACACACTGACCTTAAGCAAACACCGTACATAGTAGAGGGAAATGCTAATAATATACTACTTAAAGAAACAACTGATATAAATATCAGATAGTTCGCCATACTTTTTCTTAGCAAAAAGATAACGAGATGGCTCCACGTGCTCTGATTCATTATTTAGATTATGATCCAGATACTTAAAAGCAATACATGCACCAAACATACGAGGAGCAAAAGCAAAATTAAGGGAAAATAATCTAATGTTAAAGTCTGAAAAGAAGAAAAAAAATTGTATAAAATGAGCACGAATAAAGCCTAGTTTCCTCTCTCGAAACATGACGGACTCAATACTTAAAAGACAGAAATGAAAAGAAGTTCAAATTACTAATTACTGGAACTAAACAAAAACCAACTAAAACTAGACTTCTTATAAAGAGAATAGTGAAAACAAAAAGCACGAACAACTAAAGGAGGCTTAGGCTTGAAAACCAATGTACAAGAAACACTAAAAGCAAGTTTGATTAACTAAATTTTATAGGTTCTAAGTGAAAAGATCACTAGCAATCGACAGTAAGATATCCCCAAACCTTGACTACTAAAAGAAAATTAGCAACTTAATCAGAGAAAAACATAATTTGTGTCAATGATCCAAAATTTAAAATAGAAACAGTAATTAATAAGCAACTTCCTAAACTGTAGCCTTTTCTTGGTTGGCCAAGTAGCCATATGTTTAATAAACTAACTAAAATACTAAAGTGCCATGCTAGTGGACTTCAAAAATAGCCATCATGGGATTACAGATAAAATCATAAGAAGTAAGATGTAGATTCAGGCCCCGGAATGGCCAAACCATTGAGAGTTGTTGTCCTGCAACTTGTAGCTAGAGGAGATATTATCGGAAACAAGCTCCTTCTTATATAATATCCAGGCCTTGGAAAAAAGAAAAGATTAGTAGAATCATAAATCTATATATACCTTAAAATCATATTATAAAGGAATAAAGAAAACAAAGAAGTTTAGATGGACTTACCTGGGGGTTTTGTTTGCCGAGCTAGGGTTGGGAACTGAGGGTAATTCTTTATTTTAATAGTTAGTCTGCGCGCAATTAGGGCCAATTATATAACAAGCATGAGAGGTGATCATTGAGGAACTAAAAATTTAAGAACAAGGCAGGGACAAGATGCATGCTAACACACACATCATGTCAAAGAGAGGAAAGAAAGAATAGGACTAGGACCTTAAAAGTGGCTTATGTCATTTAAGAAAAAAACCTAATGAGAGGGAAAAGTAGAAGAAAACTTCAAGGAGAAAACAGATAGTTATCTTAAAAAAGAAATCAATGCTAACAACCTAACATCATATATTTCAAGAGACCTTTAAGCCAACCTCACATCAAAAAACAATAATACAATTGTTTTGGGGTAAAAACTGATTCTGCTGATTTTGGTAAATTTGGGTGTGTTGATGAGAAACGAATTCAAACCCTAAACAAATGCACTGCATGGGAGTACTTTAGATTCGAGAGATCAATCTGTACAATCCAGGCCTAAACCAAGAAATGGCCATTCCAGTCTTGCTTCGGTCACAAAGTGAAGGAGAATGGTTGATCTTAGGGAGGGAAGCGAAGAAGGTGTTGAGATCAGAATGTTGAATTACGAAGTTGTGGCTGTTTTATGACTTGTATCAGAATGTGGAACTGGCTTGCAGAATGTAAGCTATCAGTTCTGGGTGTTTTCTGAATACTTGTGTTGTCTTTTGAAATAGGTTGAAATCTCATTTATACAAGTCATGTTCGAGCACACCCTGATCTCGTAGGAAGTGGAGGTGATTAAGCAGTGGAGAAGTGGGGTTGTGTAAAAAGTGGTAATCACCACGTTTCCGTTACGAGGGAAAACTGGTCACACTTTCACCCACTACTCTCATTGTTGTTAACCGTCCGTCCTTTCCTGACACTTTCTCGTAATGGGCGCGTTGCATGCCGCACGCTGTAAACCGCAAGACCAATACCCCAGTGAGCATCCCCCAGTTTGTGACATGTTTGATGTCTCGAGTAAATGGGTCAAGTCGTGAGACTCGTCTCTAAAAGCATCACGTAGTGCTTTTAGGTCAAATAATAAAAATATTTGTGAAATCAATATTTATAAATCGTTTATGATCGATGTATATAAAGCATCGCTTTTAAACAAGCAGCTGAAAATATCGATGTGCAGGAAACATCGTTGTTTTAGAGCTCGTTCAAATTAGTCGCGAATTGAAGGTCTTAAAAAGGTAGCATGACCGGTCACCTTTGAGCGATCGTTTGAGAACCCTATGGTGAGCTACCACTTGGTCGATTGCTCCCTGTGGAGGAGGGGTGGTCGGTGATCACCACATTACCCTGTTGGCCTCCTGAAAATAAATCTAAACCATCCAATTAGGCTAGTGAAGTTTGATGGACGAGATGACTAGCGGCAGTTGCACACTGTCGTTGATGCAATTTAGGGTTTTTAGAATCCGTGTGTCCAACCCTATTTTGGTCGATCGATTCAAGGCACTGGACATTGGTTTGAACATGCCGATCGGTAAGGTGCAAAGGCAAGTTGCCGGTGAGCATGCTGACGTCTCCTGGGCCGCCTGAAATTGGATCCAAGCCACTCAATGTGGCTGTAGAATATGGATGGTTATGATCGATTTGCGACAGTAGTGTGTCGCCGCAACGCAAACTAGGGTTTTCAAAACAATGCGTTAACCCTACTTTGGGCAAGCGATTCAATGCGCTCCTGGTTTGTCATGGATAAGTCGATTGACCAAGGATGTAGTTGGGTCGTTGGTGAACACGCCAGTACCCTTTTGATCATTCGAGGGAAGATCTAGACTGTCCAACTAGGCTAGCTAAGTTGGACGGATGTGATGAATTTGAGACCGTTATGGTCGGTCTTGGCTCGTTTGAGCTCTTTTTAAACAGCGCGAACACCCATGTTCTGGCTAATGTTTGAGGGTGTTGCGGGTGAACTAAATTGATTCCGACCGGCTGGGATGTTAGTGGGCCCGCCGGTGGTCATCATGATGATCGCTAGTTCCGCTTGGAGTAGGCTACGCTTGTTGAATTGCGTGGCCAAATCGTGTGGCCGTGATCGTTTTTTAAGACTGACATGGACAATCTAGATTTTCCTTAAGGAATTTAAACGCGTAGATTGTGCTAACTTTTGATTAAAAAGTGTGTCAACACGCTGATCTCTTTATCAGAGAGTGGTGTAGCCTACGTGAGTGTTTTCATGCATGTCTCAATACTGACACTTTGGGAGATTCATTCTACTCCGCTGCGAGTGTACATTAACCATCATGTCATGCCAATATTGAGAGTTCGGCTGGAAAAATAGCATAGGAAAATACTAGGCAAGTCATGCATTAGTGAATAATGCAGTAAAATAAAATTCATAGAATTTTTGGATTGTTGCTATATGCACCATTCTGAGTGAATTATATATATATATATATATACAAATATATTGAATCGCTCAATACATCTATGAGCAAAGAGGTTTACGCACTCATCAGTTTTAAATGGCCTTTATTCCTTTGCAAGATGACAGCGCATTAAATACAGGGCCTTATAATTTTAGCCCTGAACTGAAAACCACCATCAACATTAAGTCCCCTGCTTAGTACGTAACAGTGACATTATTGCGTGGTAAGCATTAGATGGTGATAAATAAAGATAAAACTTATGAGGCAAAGTAGACAGATGTTACCAGGAGAGGTGGGTCGGCTTGTCCTTGGAACATGGCATGATGCGTCCAGATGAGCGTTCCCCTAGCATGATGTCGATTGGCCCAGGTAGATCTGGCAGACGGTTGGTTGATATCTCAAACTGCATTCCAAGTCCCTTGTACATCTGAGCATCATCTGAGAGCGTGTCCAAGTTTTCCTGGCTTCGGTTGGCATGGAGGAAAAATGGAGGCGCGATGAAGCATCTCAGCCAACAAGTGCTAGGACTGAAAGGTTTGCTGCATGGTTAAAGCGTCGTAGGGTGGAGCATGAGCAGCTCTCGGGCGAACGTGAACTCCTAGATAAACATGGACACCCTATTCATGACGGCGTCATAATCCTCGACTCTGAGGTGGACGAACCGGAATACCCTTAAAAGGCTGTTGAAGCAGTTTCTAAAAAGGATGTCGGGGCAACTTCCGAATAGTGTATAGGAGGAGTGGCATCTGAAGAAGATGTTGAAGCGGGCTCCGAAGTGAATGTTGGTGCAGCTTCCGAAGAGGATATTGAAGCAGCTTCTGGAGAGGATGTTCAAGCGGCTTCTGGAGAGGGTTCCAGTGAAGGCGCCATTGACCCTGGCGTTGATGATACTTCTTTGATGTTTAGTAGTCTTTCGTTTCATGCGGCTGGAGTTAGGGCTTCATCAAATAATAATCCTTCATTCATGCTGCTTTCATGATTTTATGTTTCCAGTAGGATGAATGAATGAAATCTCCCGAATAAGAAATCCAAATTCTTAGGAAGATCTCGCAATATCTTGAAACTTTAGATGTAGCGCTCTTCGGTAGCCTGTGTTCATGATATTCATTCCTAAAATGCGATTTTGCAATTATATCTTTTCCCATTCTATTGAGGCAGCATGGCGGATAGGAAGACAGCACACAAATAGTAATGGCTGGCAAGTCTGTTTTTTCTTCTCATGGGAAGAGGTGCCTCTTCCACTATAATATTTCCACACATGTAACGCTAGTAACAGCAATTTAGAGTATGGAAGAATTTTGATATTCCTCTTGCAGATTACACGCTTCTTGAAGATTTGTGGCGTGTCGGCTAGGTATGTAGAAGAATGGGAGCTTTGCCACGAATCTAGAGACCCAATAAGGCGCATATTGTGGGTTAAACGGATGAGAGAGGCCTTATCTTCAATTGACGACATGTGCAACGTGATTTCTGTAGAAGCAATTGCAAACTGGGAGTGTCACTGGGTACGTGCGCCACCTTCAGATTCGTTGCTTCCCGGTCCGTGAAATGATTTTCAAAATCCGAAAATTGCATATTGAAGTGGACAGAACCTCCTCTAGGGATCACGTCGGTCAAAAGAGGTGGTGATTGAAAAACCGTCTCAATGTTGAAGCAGGCTGCTCTTCGGGATACGGTGCCTTCCAAGAAGAATCTGTTGTTGCTTGATGATTTCCATTGAATATCTTGTTCTTTCTTTTTCCTTTACATATTCCCCTCTTTAGTATTTACTGAAAGATGTAAGGTGTTTCTTTCATGGTTTTTTTTTTTTTTTTGGTTTTGAACTGATGGGTAATGGTTTTGTGAGGAAATGATGTTTCGATTAACTGATAAAATGAAATTCTAATTATGAATGCAAGCAATGCAGTCATTTTGGAGAAATTACAAATATTGCATGAAAAGGGGAAATGCTAAAAGAAATGCTAAAGAAAAAGGCGACGTGTCGTCTTAGGTATTGAAAGGTTTAAGCCACCTGGCGTGTATTACTATGCCTTCTAGCTTGTCAGCATTGATAAGTTTGCAGTAGCCTCCTAAGATAATTTCTACTACTAGGAATGGCTCATCTTCTGGGGAATTTGGCGGAGCAGGTTGGGAAGCAACCCTTACTACTATATCTCCAACTTGAAATGGATTTGGACGTTGCGCCGTTACTTATTCTTAGATTCCCCATCTTTGACTGTGACAGCTTCTAAATTTTTAATAAAATATTTGAAAGGCCCAGCACCCCATTCACATCTCCTAGTGACGGCTGGGTTGACGATCGGGTCAAGTCCCCGGCCCTTGACGGAAGGAAGAGTGACTGATTGCAGAAAGGGTTGTTCAATAAGACTTACTTGGGTTCGGAATATACGAATGTACATCGCCGGGGTCTCTCTAGGAAATTGGGTCACATTAGCAAGTTGTTGATACGACAGCAAATAATCCTCAGGGTTGGATGGCTTGTTGGAAATCCTTTCGGGTATAGACACTGGTAAAGGACATACTCTCAGCTTTGCTTTGTTGCCATGCACCCACGAGCGCCCCAGAACCATATCATAATTTGGGCATTCTTTGACAATATAAAATTTGGCGTGCGTTAGAGCATCTCCTACCTTGATTTCGAGATTGATGTACCCATAAGCTTCTCTAGACTCCCCTTCCGAGTTTTTGATCACGGTTGGACAGTGAACGGCTTCCTGTTTTGGAATCTTTACGGCTTTCAAAGTATTGATGGTGACAACGTTAAAGTCATAGGATGCGTCAATAAGCGTGCTATCAAACTCGACACCCTTCAGGTGGGCAGTGGTCAGCAGTCCCCAGTTGCATTTTCCAACAGCGCCTCCTAAGAGAGATTGGGGCTTAGGAGTAGCTTCTCCGACTGAAAACAGACGCTTGCCTGACATAATGCGATTGAGAGATGCAAATATATGTTAACGTTGTGCCTTGGATAAATAAAGAATTTCACATACACGCTCCATCATAGATTGCACGGTCTTGTGAGCAGAGTCTCCAGAAAGTGTGCAGCTTCTGATTGGGAGACTCTGTGAACTCCCTCGGTGCCTAGTTAAAGTTCTCCCGCATCTATTTTTTACTTGAAAATGCGTTTCAACTTGTTGCATTCATTGGTGGGATGATTGACGAACCTGTGGTAACGGCAATATTTGGGATTTGCCATCTCTTCCTCAGTTGGTGGGTGTCTGATAGGAGGTAGTTTGATGGCATCATCCTGAATCCATACTTCCAGGAGCTCAATTACTTCCTATGGGAACGGGAAGTTTGGAGCAGCATCTCCAGTTTCTTTTTGTTGCGTAGGCGCCTTAGTCACGGCCTTCCGTGGTGGAGATGCCTGATACGCTGGTGCCTCACGTTTGGGTTGTTGTTCCGCCACTGGAGCTTTTCTCTTTCCTCCTTCACCCACTACACTTACAGAGGGTCCAGCATTTTATTGTTTGTTGGTGAGATGTCTGCTTCCTCGAGTCTCACGTGCATCTTCATTTCTAGCGGGTCTGGTCCCCTCCATCAATGTCGATGCTGTTGTGGTTGAACGCTTAGCAGCTTCATGAAGTTCATAAAATGTTTGGAAACGCAGGTTCTCCAATAAAGCGTGATAAACGGGTACCATGCCATTAATGCACAACTCCACCAATTGATGCTCAGTTACATTTGGATCATGACAATCTAGCGCTTGAATCCTGAATCTCTTGACATAATCATTTGGATGTTCATTGTTTCGTTGAAACATCTTTCCCAAGTCTGATAAAGTGATTTGCTCAGACACAAAGAAATATTTCTTGTAGAAAGCGGTAACCATTTCACACCAATTTCCTATGTTGTTTGGTGCGATGTTGTTGTGCCAGGTGTACGCCCTTCAAGTGAGTGATTTTGAGAATTCTTTCAGGCGGAGGACGTGGTTGTATTCACGCTCTCCTAGTGATTCAAAAAAATGAGAGATGTGTTCAAGAGCGTTACCAGTACCGTCGTAAAGGGATAACTGGGGAGAAGAGTATCCTCTTGGAAGGGGAACTCTTTGCACGTCAGGAGGATAAGGAGGTTGATGTTGATGAATGGTGGATGGATTTTCTCTGCCTCGATTCTAGAGAAGTCGTTCCAAGTCATCTCGTGTGATAAAGTTGGATTGTTGATTCCTTTCTGTTGGTCATTCAGGAGCTACACGAACTTCTTCATCCATAAAGATAGGCCCTGCTGAAGTACTCGCGCCGGGTTTCATGAAAGTGTTCCTTGTCTACTCCATTTGGGGTCAACACGGTTATGGTGGTAATCTTTCCGTTAGCTTCTTGAGAAAAGTGAGTACCTCCTTCTGAGTTGTAGCCACGTCCGTCTGAGCTTTAGTAAGAATTTCGTGTCCCTCCATTAAATCGCCAATGGTAATAGGAGGTGTTCCTCTAGCTCCTCCAGTCTCTCGTCCTGATGGAGGAATGGTGGCATCCCTGGTGATTGGAGGCGTCATGCTCGAAGAAATATTAAGAGTAGCAGCGGCTCTGGCTCTGGTAATAGGAGGCGTCACGCCAGAGGGGATGCTTCCGGCGCTGCTGGTGTTAATGCTAGAGGATGTAACACCATGCGATGCGTTGACTGTGCTGGCAGACGGTACATTGGTGTTAACAGCAGGGATATTGGCACCAGGAGTGTTATCAACGCTAGTAGCATCAGGATTGGTAACTGACCCAGACCTAAGATCTACCATCTTGAATTTCAGAAAATGAAATGAAATTGAAAATTGATCTTTCAACCGAGAGATTAATCTCCCACTGTGGTCGCCAGTTGTTTTGGGGTAAAAACTGATTCTGCTGATTTTGGTAAATTTGGGTGTGTTAATGAGAAAAGAATTCAAACCCTAAACAAATGCACTGCACGGGAGTACTTTAGATTCGAGAGATCAATCTGTACAATCCTGGCCTAAACCAAGAAATGGCCATTCCAGTCTTGCTTCGGTCACAAAGTGAAGGAGAATGGTTGATCTTAGGGAGGGAAGCGAAGAAGGTGTTGAGATCAGAATGTTTAATTACGAAGGTGTGGCTGTTTTATGACTTGTATCAGAATGTGGAACTGGCTTGCAGAATGTAAGCTATCAGTTCTGGGTGTTTTCTGAATACTTGTGTTAATAACACTTGTGTTATCTTTTGAAATAGGTTGAAATCCCATTTATACAAGTCATGTTCGAGCACACCCTGATCTCGTAGGAAGTGGAGGTGATTAAGCAGTGGAGAAGTGGGGTTGTGTAAAAAGTGGTGATCACCACGTTTCCGTTACGAGGGAAAACTGGTCACACTTTCACCCCCTACTCTCATTGTTGTTAACCGTCCGTCCTTTCCTGACACTTTCTCGCAATGGGCGCGTTGCACGCCGCATACTGTAAACCGCAAGACCAATACCCCAGTGAGCATCCCCCAGTTTGTGACATATTTGATGTATCGAGTAAATGGGTCAAGTCGTGAGACTCGTCGCTAAAAGCATCACGTAGTGCTTTTAGGTCAAATAATAAAATTATTTGTGAAATCAATATTTATAAAACATCTTTTATGATCGATGTATATAAAGCATCGCTTTTAAACAAGCAGCTGAAAATATCGATGTGCAGGAAACATCGTTGTTTTAGAGCTCGTTCAAATTAGTCGCGAATTGAAGGTCTTAAAAAGGTAGCATGACCGGTCACCTTTGAGCGATCGTTTGAGAACCCTATGGTGAGCTACCACTTGGTCGATTGCTCCCTGTGGAGGAGGGGTGGTCGGTGATCACCACATTACCCTGTTGGCCTCCTGAAAATAAATCTAAACCATCCAATTAGGCTAGCGAAGTTGGATGTACGAGATGACTTGCGGATGTTGTACACTGTCGTTGATGCAATTTAGGGTTTTTAGAATCCGTGCGGCCAACCCTATTTTGGTCGATCGATTCAAGGCACTGGACATTGGTTTGAACACGCCGATCGGTCAGGTGCAAAGGAAAGCTGCCGGTGAGCATGCTGACGTCTCCTGGGCCGCCTGAAATTGGATCCAAGCCACTTAATGTGGCTGGCGAAGATGGATTGTTGTGATCGATTTGCGACAGTAGTGTGTCGCCGCAACGCAAACTAGGGTTTTCAAAACAACGCGTTAACCCTACTTTGGGCAAGCGATTCAATGCGCTCCTGGTTTGTCGTGGACAAGTCGATTGACCAAGGATGTAGTTGGGTCGCTGGTGAACACGTCAGTACCCTTTTGATCATTCGAGGGAAGATCTAGACCGTCCAACTAGGCTAGCTAAGTTGGACGGATGTGATGAATTTGAGACCGTTATGGTCGGTCTTGGCTCGTTTGATCTCTTTTTCAACAACGCGATCACCCATGTTCTGGCTAACGTTTGAGGGTGTTGCGGGTGAACTAAATGGATTCCGATCGGCTGGGATGTTAGTGGGCCCGCTGGTGGTCATCATGATGATCGCCTAGTTCCGCTTGGAGTAGGCTACGCTTGTTGAATTGTGTGGCCGTGATCGTTTTTTAAGACTGACATGGACAATCTAGATTTTCCTTAAGGAATTTAAACGCGTCGATTGTGCTAACTTTTGATTAAAAAGTGTGTCAACACGATCTCTTTATCAGAGAGTGGTGTAGCCTACGTGAGTGTTTTCATGCATGTCTCAATACTGACACTTTGGGAGATTCATTCTACTCCGCTGCGAGTGTACATTAACCATCATGTCATGCCAATATTGAGAGTTCGGCGGGGAACATAGCATTGGAAAATACTAGGCAAGTCATGCATTAGTGAATAATGCAGTAAAATAAAATTCATAGAATTTTTGGATTGTTGTTATATGCACCATTCTAAGTGAATTATATATATATATATATATATATGTGTGTGTGTGTGTGTGTGTGTGTGTGTGTGTACAAATATATTGAATCGCTCAATACATCTATGAGCAAAGAGGTATACGCACTCATCACTTTTAAATGGCTTTTATTCCTTTGCAAGATGACAGCGCATTAAATACAGGGCCTTACAATTTTAGCCCTGAACTGAAAACCACCATCAACAACAATGACCATAACAACAAGCCTCAAACTAAAGAAAATGCAAGACTAAAGGAGTTTCAACTAAGCACCCCAGTGAATATCATAGAAAGGATTTAAAATTACCATAAACCAGGGAAAGAAAACTAAAGGAAGCCCTCCTCACAACAATCAACAGACGGAAGATGACCAACAATAGGATCAAACCAAGTGTTTGTTTAATATACAATGCAATTACTTTATTATAACTAAAACAATAATTATAATGCGGAAAGTGAAGTAAACGCATACAATAAAATTTTGTTAACGAGGAAACCTCAAATACATAAAATCCCCAGGACCTAGTTAAGTTTTTAATACTCTTAGAATTAAGCCGATATATAAAGACCATTACCTGCTTCTTCGTAAAGTTGAGACCAGGTAAACTAACTCCGAGTTACTCAGTTTCTCTGGCCCTACTACCAATCTGGTCAATGCACGCGAATCCTAAGGTAGAGTCCACTATCTTAAGTTGCTTCAACCGCTGTGATTACTTCCAGCACTCAACTCATTTGGATCGCATTCCAAAACAGTAAACGACTAATCTATATTTGATAACCACTCTATCAATCTCAAGAAAAAAATCAGAGACTTATTGTTGAGTTATACAAAGGCTCTTCTGTTTAAATAGATTAAACTTCTTTGTATTAGTTTAGATCAACTAAGATTGAGATTATTAAATCTTAGTTTAAAACCTATCAGATTGGGATCTTGAAGAGAACCACCAAATCATAAATCGCCGATCTACACAACAAGTTATAAGATGTCTATCAAAGATAAACAAACTTATTGAATCCCAGTCAATCAAGTGTGCACGAAGTATAATTACAAAGATCAAAATACCAATCAGAAATTCTTATCTTCAAATCTTTAGTCTTGAATGTACCTGCACAAATAACTTGATTCCCATATGATCAATCACACGCGCAGAACGGATTTGTTAACAATGGATTATCACAAGCCTATCTTAAGATCTAAAAACAGATCCGAACTTTGTTGATCCTTAATATAGTTTGATTGACCTTATATCAGAAGAGAAGGATCATAGAATAAACAAACTAGTGATTATCAAGGTTCAACTACCATTAATCTATCAAATCAATAATTAAAAACTAAAATACCAATACGATTCTACTTTGTCGCCAATAGTACTTCTATACGGTTCTTGATCCCAAAAAATTCCTTAAATGAAGAGGACGTAAGAGATTTCGCCTAATTAGGTTTACTCTCCTCTCCAAGTGAGTATTATGAATAATACTGCTAGTCGGCTTCCCGCACTGACTACAGATTAAATGAAGTGCTTATATTCTGGAAAAAGTTTGTAAGAAGAATAAACTTCGTTATTTATAGACCAAGGTAGTTCAGACACCAAGGAATTTTTATAACCAAAAATATCAAAAGATATGCAATAAATACCAATTTTCGGTTTTATCTAATTCCAAATATTTTCCAACTACTATAATAAAATCTCTCATGGATGGCAACTCAATATTATCTAGCATAAAAGTATACTGAGAAATTAAAAACATATAAATTCTGAATATCAAAAGATATTTTGGAATATTTCGGTTCGGGATTTCACCTTGAGTGTCAAGAAATATATTTGAACAATAAACATATAAGATTTCAGAACATGTTAAAGTACACATAATGTTGACATTGTGAACTTTCCTAACTTAGCAACTCATATTCCGAAATTTATACAAACCCTGGAGTACACCAGAATTCGGAAATACAAGTGCTATTAGGTATCGGTTCTGCAAGAGATCCTTGTTAAGGGATCAATCCTACTAGAGATCTTTGGGATCGGTCCTAGTAGGGATCCTTAGCCAAGGGACTGGTCCTACTAGAGATCCTTTGATTCCTTTCAACTACGAAACAAGTTTTGGAAGTTTGTAGGCATGAAATCAACTCAAAGTTCAACACACTAACTAGTAACAAGTTACAAAGATAGTGTTGTGTCGCATAATGTAAAACAACTTCGTATTCTAATCAAAGTTCAAAATATAAATGTTTTACTACGTATTCTAATCTACCAAAGTTGTAAAACAACTTGTATATTCTTCCTTAACAGTTTGACCATAATGTAATAATAGTGTCATCAATACTAGAGATGCATATATATATATATATATACTAGGTAGGCCGGGGCTCAACCTCTTTCAATTTTTGCTTCATCTGTTGCTTTTTGTTTCAATTTTTGCAGCTTCAATTTTTAATTAGCCGAGTCATAATATTGTGTTTAGTTAGTATGGTCGACATGGTAGCGTGTTTTGTTAATCGGGTCAATGTTTAATTAGCCATGTCATAATATCGTGTTTAGTCAGACGGATCATAGTAGCCAGGGTCTACGACCCCGGCCGTTTGGGACGACCATAACATTTAATTAGTCGGATCATAGTGGCATGTTTCGTTAGTCAGGTCACTGTTTAATTAGCCGGGCCATAATATCGTGTTTAGTTAGTCGGGTCATAGTACACGGGGTCTACGACCCCGGTCATGGAGGATGACCATAATATTTAGTTAGTCGGATCATAATAACATATTTAGTTAATCTGGTCCATATTTAATTAGCTGAATCATAATATCATGTTTAGTTAGGGTCGACATAGCAGCGTGTTTAGTTAGCCGGTCAGTGGTTAATTAACCGGGTTATAATGTCGTGTTTAGTCAGACGGGTCTACGACGGTCTTTTTTTTTTTTGTTTTGTTTTTTGTTTTTTGTTTTTTTTTGCTCACTGCGGATTATTTGTCCCTCTTAATTCTTTGCCATAGTAGCCCTAAGTCATTCTCCCTCCACCGAACTTCCCTCACTGACCTAACTACTCTCAATTCTTTGTCAGCCTCCATTTCTCTCCCCTCTTATAATACCCATTACCGATCAGTCAGGCAAAATTGTTTAGGTTGAGCTTTCAACGGTATGTGGGTTGGTCAAAGGATAGTACACGTAAGATAGTACACCTTCTATGACATGTAGGATCTGGTTTTCATTCACCTTTGTTGTTGTTTATACATTTCCAATGTTGAACATTATTTTTTATTTTGGTTCGTGCGTAACCAAAATCAAAGGACCCAATCGGATGGTCATGACTCTCATGAGACCCAGAAAAGATATACTAATTGCATAATAATTTAGGATTAGTGTTTTTATGTCGTTATATTTAGGGGATTGTCTTTGCTAGCTGTTTAGTTCGATATTGTAGGCTAGCGTTAGCTTTTTAGTTACAAAATAAAGTTAGATTATGTAAGGGAACTTAGCCACGGTTGGCAATAGTTATGTAGATGTAGTCATGTAATTATAGATTATTCCTAGTAAGGAAACATAGTTGTATGAGGAAACCCGGACCGGCGTAGGATTAGTGCATAAAAAAAAGACAAAAGTTATATAAGGAAACGCTACTAATGAACGGATGGACATATACACAACGTACGGACGGATATATCTTGTATATACACAACGTACGGACCGATAGAAACCTCGCCAATACGTATTCCCAGCCGCCGGATGGTCGAAATCAATGGACGTCTATTACCCAAGACAGACAACACTTCTTTTTATAATATATAATTTCTTATGTTATATTTTCAATATAAACGAATTGAAAGTAGCGTGGATAGAAATGGAAACAAGTCAAGTCTGTATTAATAACCTCGAACAGAAGGATGATCTGCAAACATATGAAGGCAGACTTGTTTGGTGATAAGATAAGCACAAAAACTGTCTCTCAAGGAAATCTAAAAAAATTCTTGAAAGACATAATAGGGAATAGACATCTCTTCTCCTCAGTCTTCTGACAAAGAATACAATGATCTTTTTGATCGGATTTATTTCAGTGGTAAGAAGGTTGTCGTTCACTCGGACTTGATGAGATTGATTTTAGACTTAAATAATAGAAAATACTAGAAATAAAGAAAATATATACACAATATAGTAGCATGATGAAGAGATGACCGGGACTCAGGACTCCACCTGACTTCAATTTAATGCAGTTCAAATATCAATTCTAATCAATAATAGCTCATAAGATAAAGTTTCATTGACTCTAATTCATTGCCAAATGTAGATTTCGAAAGTAATGGATGTAAATCTAGAGTATGGAACATTAAAACATTTATGCTAAGCATGACCCATCAATTGAAATCATAACCATTCAATGATAATCATAATTCAATTAAATAACAGTGCAAATAGACATAAAAAGAATTAATAGAATTACCACATTCGTGAAATTTGGCTTCATCCGTTGTCCCAGTGATGTGGTTTAGCTCCTCATGTGGTGGACACTCTCAAATGATTTTTTTTATTGCTTAAAAAGTGTTTACAATGGTGAAAAAGAGGAGAAACAACATAAACCGGGAATTTACAACGCTTAGTGGCCGTTACAAAGTCACTGTTATAACTGTTTACAAAGAACTATATCTCTTTGGCGTCGCAGAGGAACTTTCTTTGAAGGATACAAAAAGATGACAGTTCCTATCAGTATTATTTTCTTCGCCTGGTTCTTCAGCGGCAGAAGTTACACTGCAACTCGTGATTTCTGCTCTCTGCACCTCCCTGCTCTATCCAATATCGCTCCATCCCCCTCTATAACTTCACAACAACTCTTTTATACGCCACGGCTCCTCCGAATCTTGGTAATTAATTCAGAATCATTCTCTTTCCTTTTACGCAGGTCACGGGAGATAATTCCTCTTTTTACTTATTTACGTGTCTGCTGTGTTTGAAATTTTCCAGAATCTCTCAGTACATGGCTTAGATGGTGTTACACACTGAAGACACACGCCAATTCCCAGATAACACGGTGAAAAATATAGAGAACCCGAGATATCTTCATCCCTTGTTTTACTCTCCACGTTCTTTCCATTCCTTTTTTATCGATTCCACACACCTTACCTTCCTTGTTTACTCAAAACAGGGTGATACCAATCGACAGCGGTGATTGAATCTCCTTGATTCTCGCCCGAAATCTTCTTAGAAAATCTGTCAGTCACGATACGCCCCTTTTTCATGAGAAGATCACGTAACTCTCCTTTTTTAACTTTCCTAAGCCACATAACAATCCTGTTTCGGCCAAACAGGTTAATCCCAACTCATTCCCGTGAAGAAATCTAGAAGATGACGCAAAATAGAGATAGACTTTCCCGCCAAAAAGCCTATTTGAACGATGAAAAAGGGGGTGCCCTTTTATCCAAACTCCAGGTGCCTTTAACAACTGTCCTGGGGTGCCCTGAGTAATTTTCAGGGGTGCCTTTAATAATTTTCTCCGGAGGTGCAAATATCACTTTTCGAGCAACTTTTTCCATAAGAGTTTATTTCTCCAAAAGCACCTATATACACATAAAAACACCATAATTAATTAGTACAAAAATCGAGCACTAATAATACAGACATTGAGGACAATTTAGACACAAAAATGTGTTTATCACTTTTGTTTCTTCTTTGTCATCTTGGTAGGCAATTGAACTGTATTCAAACACAATTAGCTTTTGTTGCTCGAAATGATCCCGAAACTCTTCAGAGATTAATAGATATTTACATGAATTTTTGGAAAGGTAAAGCATATCCAGGATCAGGATTATTTCAAGACATTCAGAAATGGTTCCCACTCAAGAAATGATCTTCAACTTCCGCTTTAATGAATAGACTAATCAATTATTGATTCACAATAATTATTTGTAAATTTTATTCAAACTATCAATAAATATGAATGATAAGTTTTTGTTTTAAATTTTGTGTGATTTTATTGATAGTTATGATTGCATTGCTTGTTCCGATTTGATATCTCTTTTCTTTACCTTAACGTTTCGGTCTCATATTGGTTATCTCTTATGATTTTGTGACTTTTTGATTTAGCAGATTTCATATCTAACCTTTAGGTTGCTTTATCAAATAATCATAAGTAGATGACATTGATTAACTCATGTGTGAAGTCACAATTATACTATTATCAATTTATGTCTCATAAGTTGTGTATTTAGTATACATATGAGTTTTGGTTTTATCTTTTTACTTTGTGGCAGGTAATAGCTAAGATCTTGTCGACCCGTCTCTGGTAAAGGTTTTCTTTTTGTTATTCTTTTATTTTGCAGGGAATAACAAACAATGGGGGAGAGTTTTATTTTGAACGGGTGCTTAAATGCCATATATTTGTGAGGGGAGTTTTTATAGAAACCGGGGGAAGAATTATCTTTAATCTCCTTCCAGATATGTAACTAGATTGATTCCAATCTTAGTTTGACATATCGAAGTGAGGTAACGATTATTTCTGGTTAATCGTTTTCCTATTAAGAAAAGATGAGTTAATTCGGATTGTTGCTTTGCTTAACAAATAAGGTATAGTTGTTTTAATACAATTGATTCCTGATAAGAAAAGCTAAGTTTATTCTGATCTTAGTTTCGGCTTATCAAAATAAGGTACGATTATTCAATTATAATCGATTCCTGATAAGAAAAATAGTTATCGAACCTAATTTAGACTAATCAAAATTAGGTATAGGTAGAATTTTGTATAACTGGATCCTGATAAGTAACTAAGTTAATTGTCATCTTAGTTGGACTCATCGAAATAAGAGAAAATTACTTCGGGTAATTGATTCCTTGGAAAGAAACTAAAATCAAATTACTTAGGTAGTGTCGGTTTTAGTGTTGCTTATCAAAGGTGGTATATTACACTTTCTTACTTAACTCTTATAGGTTGTATCGAGATCTTCTGAACTTGAGGGTTCTTTCGAAATACTTGTTGTACTTTTTTCGTTTCTTTGTCATTTTTGTGACAAAAATGGGAGAAATGTATGGAGTATACGGTGACTCATAATCACTGAGAAAGGATATATGTGCTGAAAAGTATATATCTAAACGAAAAGAGTAAAGCATTGATTAAGGGGTAGAAACATACAATATTGTGTAATACTACACACTACGAAAGAGAATAAAAAATATGTTCGGATTGAATATATACCTAGCTTTCCTTTAGGAGAACAAATCTTTTTGTTATTCAAATATGCTTCAACACCGGCATTTATTTTTTAAATATCTTCGGATTATTATACTGCTGAAACATGAAATCAAGAGTATGAAGAATGAGTTAAGAGACTGTTATGTAATGTAATATATTTATCTTTTAATTCTTGTTTTTTCCATATGTCAAAGAGTTTTGTCACTAAAATTGACAAAGGGGAAGATTGTTAGAGCATTGCTCGGTTGAACCCAACAAGCATTGGTATGTCAAGTTTGGTTTTCATATTTTAGTTCCAAAACTTGAGTTTCTTGATAAGATTACTTATATTATATACCAAGTAAACATCTTGTGGTTGCTATCCTCTTGACAGTCTCTGTCTATATTAAACACGCAAGGTGTGTCTTACATAGGTTGATACGAAAAGATTGTGGTGTACTTGTTACCTTCATCATTTAAGTCACAAAAAAGTTGGTGGTATACTTGGTACCTCCATTTTCAAAGAGAAAAAAATGAACCGGTCAACTAACCGAGGCGAGGATCACTTTATTATATATTAAAGTGCAATTAACCTTGTGTACTTATGCTGAACAGTTAGTGGTGATGATTTCCCAGGATACAACAGTTCCTCTTGAAAAAACGAGGGTACCGAGTATACTACCAACTCTTTTTCGTTTGCCTATATCAGACACACCTTTGATATAATCTTTGTTCGAGATAAAACATAATACAAATCATGTGTAATTTAGGTACTAGTGTTTTACATTAATTACAAAGATAAACAACATAATGCGGAAATAAAGTAAAGAACACAACACACATTATTTTCTTAACAAGAAAAACTGCTTGGCAAAAAAATCATGGGACCTATTGCCATTTGGATACTCTCAGAATTAAGACGCTACACTCTTGCCTACAACGCAACCTAGTGTGTTTTAGATATAACAAACTAACCCCTAGTTACTCAGCTTCCTAGTTATCCCTGCACCTACAACCAATTTTACCAACACATTTAATCCCTTAACAGAAGTCGACTGTCAAGAGTTTATCCAATATCTGTCGTGAAGATTATAACTACCAACCTCACAATTGGTATAACATACAATGAACCTCTTTCGCCACCTGAAAATAAGATTTCTTTAGGACGTCGATTGAACAAAAAAGGACAATCTGTTTGATACCAACTCAATTGCAATCACAATCAAGTATAAGTGATAACATATCTAAGTAAAGGATTTTTCGTTTAGGATCTGAATACCTTGATATAATCAGATCTGTAACTCCTTGATAAGATCAATCAAGATTTACGATTACCGAAGTAATATACTCGATTACAAGTATTATGTTTACAAAAACAAACAACTTGTCGATCCACATGATTTATGTTCATCGAAATAAACAACTTGTTAAGTCTTAATCGATCAAGTCTAGCAGATAATTACACCAAGATCAAAATATCAAAGTCTCCAATCTTCTTAATCTTCAAAGTATCAACTTGCACAACAACTTAATTCATGTATAAATCTGTCAACAAGAACTGATCTAGAAGATAGTTATATGTTAGTTCACTTGAATCTGTATAACACGATCTTCATAGTTTTTTAATGGCCTTAGTGCAAAACAGAAGGATCATGCAATAAACAAGAACTGATCTAGAAGATAGTTATATGTTAGTTCAACAAGTACAATCAAAGAAAAGTTAAATAAAAATATAGTTTCCAAACGGCGATACTATGTATAGAAAACTATACTTTGTAACTCATCATACAATAAATTGGAGAAGCAATTAATGTATATCATTACTTCGACACTTTATCATAGATAATGATCAAGTCACCTTATATACTAAATCTATGTAAACAAAGTTCGCATGTTATGTTTTCAATTAATAAGACTGTAAGAACTAGATATGGATGGAATAATCGTTTAATAGTTACTAACCTCAGTTTTTCGGACAATGTCTTTTTCTATTCCTAAATATGCTTTCAAGTCTTCAACAAATAACTAAAGTTTATCCCCGATGTCACTGTAGTACCAGTGGCCTGAGTTCAAAACTCGTCAGCATTAAAAAAATTACCGATCAAAATATATAAATAATTAGAGCTTGTCTCGGCATTTCTATGTTATAACATTAGTAAGTAATTCAAGAACGATGTTTTGGGGACTACCCCAAAACAGTGGGGGACTACTTAGTTATTCAAATGTCCACCCTAAATTTTAAGGGGTGTCCTAAAAGATTAGGGAAGACTAATCTGCCCTTATCCTAATTAAGGTTATAACTAATCCTAATAACCCACTAATTTAATCACTACCCACTAATCTAACCCCCTAAATTAAAACCAAAAATCAGTTTCAAAACCTTTTCTTTTCTTTTATTCTTCTTCTTCTTCTTCTCCAACATCAACCAAGAAGTCCGATTCGAGTAAAATGAAAATCCGCGGGTAATTTCTTTCATACCCATTCCTTTTAATCGTTTTTTGTTGAAGAAATCGATTAGAAATCATCAAAAACCATAGAAAATGGTAGTTACAGTATAGATTTCGGCTAGGAGAAATTTTGAAAACCCTAGATTTTGGTAACCGAACTTTCAATATGAAGAACAGTTCGGCCAAGTAGGAATTTTTAGGTAACCGAATTATGTAGTTCGGTAAACCGTAAAAAAAAAGCGTAACCGAACTCTTTCTTTATATGCGAAATTTGAGTTCGGTTTAGTCGATAAATTTATATAGGTAACCGAACTTTGATAAAATATAGTTCGGTTACTTCGCAATTTCTATGGGGTAACCGAACTTTGATCTGTCAATACCAAACTTGTAGTTCGGTGACTTCGCAACTTATACCAGATATTGCGATCTTGCCGAACTTGTTCTTTGGAATTTTCTATGGTATAGTTCGGCAACATAATTACTACACTCGACTAAACCGAACTACAAAGTTCGGTTAGCTATTCAATGATCGTGATTTGCGATCTTGCCGAACAAAAAGTTCGGTAACAAAGGGACTAAACTCGACTAAACCGAACTATTAACTGTATACTCTATAAAATTAGTTCGGCAACGTTTTCTGGAAAAAGATAACCGAACTCTCAAAAACCTCCATTAAAACAGAGTTCGGTTACCTGCGTATGCTGAAATGAGTAACCGAACTGCACATACATGAGAGTTCGGCTACCTGTTTTGCAGAATTGCTAGCCGAACTACTTTGACCTAGCCGAAATTTCTTCCTGAAATTTTTGATTTGGCCAATTTTTTGCACAATTCAAGCTACATTAACTAAATTTGAGCCATACATGAGTACCCATAACTTCATCTTCTGGTTGTGGCTGATAAAATTCATCATTTGGGTTCTTCCCTCTTTTTCTTCATCTTTTTTTCTTCTTCTTCTTCTTCTCTCTCAATAATTTTGATTCTAACAAAACTATCCTATTAATAACTCACTAATCACTAACTAATCAGTAATTAATCATTACACTAACTAATTTAATTACCAAGGGTAAATTTGGTATTTAAAAAAAATAGATAAGGGGTGACCCAAAATTACTTCAAATATCCACCCCCAAATTGGAAGAGTAGTCCCCACTGTTTTGGAGTAATCCCAAAACATCAGTGGTGAATTTTGGGCCTAAACTTGGTGGGTTCGAATGAGCAGTGGTTTATCACCTCGAAATAACACTACCTTTGAATACTCTGAAAGCGCTGAATTGCAAAATGAAGAACAACTCCATTTTTATAGAAAAATCTATCACTGATTGGAAACAGAATGACATGGAATTGTTTATGCAAGTTATTTTCCAAAAAAGAAAATAAAACCATGTTTATAACTAGTTGAAGTAAAAAAATTATTTGTCATGTTTGATTGAAGCAACACTGCGTGTCTTTGATTACTAACGACATAATTAGTCAGAGAATCCATCACCTGACGATGAATGATGATGATGATATTAACAACTGTTCGATTAACTAACTGGTAACCAACTTCAAGTGATCCAAAACATTTGACCTAACTAACTCTCCATGTGCAGAGAAGTATGGGCCCATGTGATGCCTCTGACACGTGTATGACTAACATCTAATAATAATAAATATTCTTGCCCCTCTCTCGAGTCTCGAACATATCTTAGTTGGTGTAGGACATATCTGCCTGCCTGCTGGGTACGTGACTTCGCCTTTTAGGTGAGGAAACCCAAAGTGTACAGGCATGTGTATCACCACCAGTTTGTACTCCCCAAATGCCCTCCTCATTTCACACCAATGTGTAGATTGATGGGAGTAGCTAAACGTGTGAGGTCCAGGTCGTGGGTGGGCGGATCTCGAGTACTCCAACAACCAAGGATTCAATATTACCTAGACCGACCATCTGATGCATTTACGTCTGTTCATTTCTTACTTCGAAAAACCTCTATGAAGTGTTTCAAAGATTTTGCCGATGTCGCTGTAATGGTGATAAAAGTCTTTGAACGAATGATTGATGATATCAGTGACATGAGTGACATGAGTTTGAAACACGTTAACATCAAAGTTTAATCAATAAAAAAATTCGTTTCTAAGATCGAAACAGGTAGGCGAATCACGCGACAAAAGAGAGTGCAAGTTGATCAATGTTACAGGTTTACATTTGAAGTGCACTTAACAGGGTAAGGTACCAGGCTACCAGCCAATCAATAGTCCAAAGCTGGATAATACCTCTATACAAGGAAAGAGTCGCAAAAAAGCGACAACTATTTGGAGAGATATCTAGTTTCATAATGCATCATTGCTTTGATATAATTTTGGAAATAATCTTCCCCACGTAAAACAAAATCTGAAACACAGTTTAGATACAGTGAGTTATACGTTTTAAAAATATGGAGATGGCAAAATAATGAAACTTCCCAGTTACAGAAATTGAGCAACAGGTGCAAAGAAATGTAGGATCAAGTGGGACTAGAAAATACGAGAAAATAAAAGCATTCATATAGTGGTCCTAGGAGTGATTTGCCTCCATCAACGATTGCTAAATAACCAGGAAGTTACTTAGAACATAGTTTCCAGGTTAACACAGAACTAGTATTCTCTTAAGATATATACCACTTGACAATTAACATACTATATCATGTACTGTATATCTGTAAGTTCTGTATCAATATTTTGATACATATTTCTGCTCCAAGATTTTTGTCCCCACTGAACGTCTCCCAACAAGTAATGACTCTATGACAGCCCTAAAGATTGAGATATATATGTATAGAGATTTCACATCAGTCACATCTATTTCCTACATTGTTTCCCAAGGTATCTTCTTGGATACCAGGAAATTACACTTCAAAAACACAAACAACTCTTTGCTTGGATTACAAAGAACAAACAAATTTCTTGGGTAAATATATCATAAATTGTTTGTAAACATCTACAAAGCATATTTGAATTATCAATGCAAGTTCAGTGTACATGTTTTTTCAAATAATCTGTATGATTTACTCGGGTCTTGTTACTGATTCGTGCCCTTTCAACGCACGCAAGCGAGAGTGCACAAATTGTTTATGTTAATTCATTACTTTGCTCATTTCGTACGATTTATTTATTGATTTGTATCTTTTGTTAAATCAGAGTTTATCTGAATTTTTATTTTCATTAACTTCAAAATGTTGGAGAGATCATGTCTGTTAATGAAAGGGAACAAGCACAGAATATATGAGCTAGCTAAACCTACTCGATTTTCAATGCCAAAAGAGATGTAATCAATGATTTCACAATTATCAGATTTTTGATGGACAAAGTTAATGAAGAAGATTATATATGTCTTGTATTGATTACAAACCTGACCTTAAACTAAAATTAGCTTGTTTCCAAATCACATTTTAACAGTTGTTTTAAAAACCTCAAAATATTAAAATGCGCAATACAATTAGTACAATATCAGTTTAATTAAGCTTGTAAGTAATCTATTAAATATGTAAGATTTAAGAGAAGGCCCAGAGTTGGTGATGAGAGCTGACCATGTTCAGCTAGTATCCCACATCACATGTGATATTCATGCCCTAATTCTATAGCATATGTACCGTTACCATACAGCCTAAATTTTAACTAATATAGACCAGAATCAGATTATATGGTTTCTAATCTGAGCTGAACAGAAACTTCAAGATACCTATTCTAGAAATATGGAGATGCCATGTCTTTTAAGTTTTATCTGATTCGATGACACAGGTGAAACACTCCATTAGCTAACATTCGGAGCTTTTAGAATTAGCTGATTCCCAGCTAAGTAAAGATCATAAGATGCATAACCAAAATGCAAACTTGATCTCACTTGCAGATGCACCATTTTTTTCTAACAGAGCAAAACCTCGCCTGCCGTACAAACTATGTTTTATTAATCCCTAACTAAAATATCTCAAGAACTATATTAATGCCTACACCCTATAACACCTAAGAACCAACCTGAACACACTAATACATTTTACCCTATCTCATTTCCACTTCCAACAATTTAGCATGGAACCAGAACGAAAAAGAACTGCACCGACACAGAACGTTGACACAGAATACATACATGTCAAGTACATCAAGGTCCATATTCATTTTACACGTATATATATCACACACATATATACTCATCACATGGGGTGCTTCTTCTCTTAGCTCTTTGATATGATGATGATTATTAATCGTCAATCTTTGCGATGAAGATTTTTAAAAACGCGTCTAAACCGTGCGATCAAGTGGGATCTCGATCTTAACATGGACGCCTAAGCTTGTCTTAATCTTGCCCCCCTAAAGTATAGACAATATTCTCAAATATGATGTTCATGTGACCGACAGCTGAGTTGTGTATGTCTCTAACTTCATGAATGTGATGAGAAATAAATCCCTAGATATTGTCCCTCTCCTTATTATCATACTATCTATAAAACACCTTCTTCTATCAGTAACCATCAACCATTTCTAACAACAGCTACTTTTCCAGTTTGGAAAGAAATATAGAAAAACTTGCCTGAATCTAACATACATTAACGGTCGAAGAGAAATATCGAATTCTCAAGATCATAGAAGGATTGTTGAGAAATGGAAATTGCAGTGAAATACGAGAATGAACTTGTTAACCTTGAAGCCACAGAGCTAAGATTAGGCTTACCTGGAATTGATCAGCCTGATGAGAAACTAAAGTTGTCTTCCAGAACTAACAACAAAAGAACTGTGGCCGAGAGAGACGAAGACGGAGAAGAATGTGGATCCAAAAGCAACTGTTCAGATGTTTCTGATGCTAGAGATAGCGACCGGTTAGTCGCGCCACCTGCCAAGTAAGTTATCACAAGTTTAATCAAATTCAATCATTATAACTATATATTTATATGGTTTTGATACACTATAGTTGGTTAATATGGTATCATCAATCATTGACTAACCGTAGGACATGATCATTGCAGGCAACAGGTAGTTGGATGGCCACCAGTTAGATCTTACAGGAAAAACTATCTGCAACCAAAGAAGAACATTGAAGGAGAGAATTCAGGAATTTATGTGAAAGTTAGTATGGATGGAGCTCCTTACCTTAGAAAGATTGATCTTAAAGTTTATGAGGGATATCAAGAACTTCTCAAGGCATTAGAGAATATGTTCAAATTCAATATGGGTCATTATTTTGAGAGTCAAGGCTACAATGGTTCAGAATTTGTACCTACTTATGAAGACAAAGATGGTGACTGGATGCTGGTTGGAGATGTCCCATGGGAGTAAGTTCTCATTCTCTAGAATTCTCCCCATTCCCTGATCTCTCTTTTCATATACCTATCACTTATCTGACATGGGTCATCTTTGTTCTTACAGAATGTTCATCTCATCGTGCAAAAAGTTGAGAATCATGAGAGGATCAGAAGCTAGAGGTTTGGGTTCCCGTGCGTAGAACGGAAGTAATAATCAAGATGCTAACTAATCAAGAATCTCAGTACATCACACGGAGATTTATAGAGACAAAGGAGTTGCGTCTTACGTGCATGAGCAGAAAAACATTTCTCATGCAGCTGCTTGGGTTCTCCTAGAAGAAACAGAGCAAGAGCTGAATCTCTCTTTCCCATATCACCTGTTAAAGGTGGCTTCAATAGCTCTTAACAGCTAGACAAAAGGAGGAAAAGAAATCGTCCAATCACACATCTTGATCTAGTTTACGTTTCATTCTACATATTGTCATTAGAACCAAGATCCATGGCAGCGGGTTTAAGATAAGCTAGCCTTTGTGATGTACTTAATTATTTTCGTGCAATATTATCCCTATCAAAACTACAAAAATAGAGATAGAGATAAAGAATATCCTCCTGATCCCATCAGAATTGTACATATGATGATATAAATAATATATCCAAATATTTATCCACATTTTGCGCATATGTTCATGGATTAGAACATTATGTTCTCCAAAGCAGGTGCATTTGATTAACACTTTACCACACAGAAGATATCTAAGGAAAAACTGTAACTACTATTCTTCGATGGTCGGAAAATTATTACCTGTGTGATCATCTGATATCAGATAAGATGGGCAATGTAAATCAAAATAAAATAAATAAATGTGGTATCACCTTCATGGGCAGCACATGTGTATGTCATAACTATCCGCTGTAAGGCAGACACTAGTTGATGGGGCAATTTATTTTAGATCCAAGTTGAGCCACACCAGGATCAGACTTATTCCTTCAGTTTGGGCCATACTTACCACATGAACATATCCCTTAAAAGTTGATGCGGACCTGGTGGGATATCCACTGGCTCAGTCAGTATTTTACCATATCCTTCAGTAAAACTAGAACAAATCATCATGTAGACAAATTATTGTTTTTGCATTTATACGTTAATGCATAAGAAAATGAAAATAGATGTAATGGATCAGATTCAAAGAATCATAGTAGACCGAAAAACAAATGCAACCCACTGTCTCTATGAAATTTCTATACATGTTTGCAGTCTCAATATGCTACATGTCAAGCAAAGAAACGGTAGTGGAAAGCCGCACCCTTTGCTGATTCCTGTATATTTATTCTACTGCCAGTGATTATGTAAATCTGCGCAGTTGTCAGGTATCATCATTAGAGACGGTTAATATTAGTGAGTAAAGAAGCGATATTAGTCTTCTACACAGTAGGTTATCACTAACTAATGGGTGAAGAGGGACACATTTGTGAAATAAACATGAACCAAAATAATTCTAAAATGATTTTTGACTGTTAAACTTCAACGGAAAGTAAGTTTCAAAGGTAAAACTGCATAAAAAGCCTTATTATTAGGAGACTTTGAATGTTCATGTAGTAAACTAGTGAAGGTTTGTCCAAGTTCCTGTTACTAAAAGAAAGAACATCCTCACATGTTATGTGTATGATGTACAGTTACTTAATTCTGCAGTTGGTTCATGTACCTCTTTTGTTGTTAAAAGTCTTTGCTCCATCATGCAATGTCTAAGAGTGCAATTGACCCCAGTTCATATAAAGTAGCAAAGATGAAAGAACATATGTTAGACATAACGCATTTTCAGATTTACAAGTACCACGATTCTTGAAATTTTAAGCTATGTTGGATGGACTTGTACTTCATCTATTGTTGTTCTCCTATCTTTAATATGTTTAATAATGTTTTGGTTTGGTATAGCACATACATTAACTATATAAACGGAAACGACCATCCTGACGTAGACTACATTCTTATATCTATTATTTAATCACAAACAATAAATGCTTTTAAAGAACTGGCCACCTAACTTTTAAAAACTTATAAGAGTAACTTTCTTACATAAACAATTTGGGAACGGAATCAACCAACTATCACGTCTGCTTATTGTCCCAAAGTTTTAAAATAGATAAGATGGGAATATTGAAGGTGCAAGTCGCTAATACATTTCTCATGTCCTGTACAATCTGAAGCATCATCTCTGCAATATTATAATTTACACCCACTTGACCAGACGGTTGACAAATGGTTTTTAGAACTAGGCTATGGATTTGCAAAAACAATTAATGGTTTGAAGCATAGGAATCTATCCCCTTTGCATAATGGTGTATTTTAATAGGTTCACAAAAGCTACAACCATTGATTGTACCACATGGAAGAAGGTTATTCTCCTCTGCTCACAATTGGTTCTGTGTAACAGTATCTTATCTTAATCTTGTTAGTTTTATCAAGATATAGAGATTTGATTGAAAACTACTAAAATAAAATAAGATATGCCATACCGGAAAATAGATCCCCGAGTGAGTGTTTTTTGTAATGGCTGAGCTTCTTCTTGCTAACTTGCCCTTCATAGTTCTCCAGTCTACTTTTGCTACCAGTCTACCAGATACAAACTAGTTACATACAATTCATTCTATCTAAATGGTAGTAAGTTTTTAAGCACTACGCAAATATGCAATTCAATAACAGCTGTCAGAAAATATGGTTCAAAAAGCCAGCATTACAAGATGGCCGTCTTAATACTAAGCAATTTAAATGGTTCAACATTGCATTGACGAGATATATTGCAGTTCATTATTGTCAGAGCTTAGAACAACAATTACAAGGCTGGGCAATTAAAACAGTTCCAAGGGTCCTAAGTATCACTAAGTATATGCTGTGTGACAAATGCACCACTGTTTTATAGTTTTACAAAATGACCTCTCAGATTTATTTAGATGTTCTACGGCTTATCCCACTGAGTATTATGGATAGAGAAGAAGAAACCCAGAGACACTAAGTTACTCTGCAGTCTCTTTAATTGAAGAATAGATGCCCATGTGAACAATGAATTTTCTATTACAGCATCCTAAAGTAGACTAGGAGATGCTTCATAAGAAAAGATAGACTGTTCAAAAGGTTTCCTAAAAGGTAAAACCCACTATAAACACTCAAACCAATTCGTTCAATAAAATTTCTGACTACAAATACTGAGACTTTTCAAACACTGCAGTATATGCCTAACCGTTTTCAAATACAACTACCAAGTTAACAGTTCCACATTGAAGATTATTGAGTGATCAGCTAGATAGAAAATAACAGTATCAAAGGAACATGAACATTGTTAAAACATAAATAATCTTATTATATAAGTTTTGGTGGACCTGTGTGAAGAAGGCAGTTCTGCCGCTTGACATGATTTAGTAGAACACTTGTTGACCATAATAAGTACAAAATTATCTCTGCTGGAACCACTTGATAGCTTGAGTCCCACATATGACTACTAAAAGACTAGTTATTAAGACTAAGAATGTTTTGGTTTCTTGACCACCTACAAAAACAGATAAAATTATATCAAACATGGCAATTTACATTAAGTGGGATGGAGGAAACTATTTAACTGACATAGAAATTTCAACTCACCCAGCCAACTGTTCAAGTGGGTCAAAATATGGATGGTTTTATTTCACAGTTCATGAAAGGTAAATGATGCAATAGATGATACAAACAACTAACAGGAATTCCAAGATCCATGGAATTTTCTGATCTCCATTATATAATCTCCCGATAGCTTCACATCTTCTCAAAGTAAATGAAATGATGAATGATTTTAAAACTAAATGTGACAAATTCAGAACCTCAAGCTGCAACTATATCCAATTAGAACCTCTGTTCTTTCTACCTCTGGCGAAATTATCCCACCTTCCAGCAGAAGCATAAAGGTTTGACAGAAGAACATAATTACTAGTATAATCTGGTTTAATCTCAAATAACCATGTGGCCGCAATTTCAGCCAACTCCGTATTATTGTAAATAATACAAGTTGATATATTTTCTACGATTTGTCAATACACCGGCACGTCAATACTCAATAAGATCAACCTTACAAGCACAATGCCTTTCTAAAGGCTGAATTCTAACTACTTCAGTCATTCGTTTAAGAAACCTATTTCCCCATTCACAAGACCTCCATAAAGTTACTCGACCAGGTTAAATATTTTCTTCCAGAAATTCTTCCAGAATTTTGCCAAAAATGAGGAATTGCATCATTTGCCATTCATGATTTGCAAAAGTTAAGATCATAGTGTTATAACAGGACAACTTTTTCCTATTAGATTTCTGCAATAGTTGAAAATCCGTTTTCAACACTTCTACACTTTGCAAACATGTGTAATATGTAACGAACTAGTGACTAATTGGACAAGTGTTTCTGTCCCACGTATCCATAAGAGAAATTGTTCTACTCTGGGTAAGATTCTTAATTGTGAGCAAGCAAAGATAATACCCCAAATACGGATCTCAGTTGATGAGGTTGTCCAGTCTTCCCATCATTATAATTTTGGTTGGGGAATTCTGTCAAACATCAGTTTGGCATAATATCCGGAGAATATATTTGTAAGAAGAAGATTGAATGGATCAAAAGATTAGCATGGAGACGGTTTAGTGATATGAAGCTCTGACAGCTCTGGAGAAGTACTAGTGTAACATAATGACTAGTCTCGTACCAAAAATGAAAGATGGTGCAGTTTATTGATTTGAGACTTTTGTAGTGTGAAGATGGTGCGTTAATGTGGTTTTGAAGGAGATAGATTCGTGCTTGTTGGAGCATGAATATGGCTCCTTTATAGCCTTCGGATGATGGCTCTAATCTCTCAAAGCAATCACCATTCATAGAGGATATGGGTTTGGCGGAAAAGGGAGATATTGAGTATAATGTTGTATATCAAATGCAATGCGGTATGCTGCGCCTTAGCGGTGATCGAAGGACCCAACTATTTATCTAGCTTTCATCTCCCCTGAAGCCACCTGCCATTCTAGTTTTTCAAAAAACATCCTGCATACCCATACTTGATGAACCCGCATATCTGAATTCAAACCTAGCTTGTACCGAAAATTTGCTGGTCTCCTTTGAGTAAGTCCCTGATGAGTAAAAACTCGATTCAAGCGAGGGCGGCTATATTAACATGATAAAATGGTACACATGTAAATTTATTTGGCGATTCTTCATCAATCAAATTTTTCTGAAAAAAAATTCTTCCTTGTGTAATTTTTCATAAATTTTCTGTATAACAGAGGTAGAGATGTTTTTAAGTAGTCACTAGCGCGTACTATGATCCAGACAGTGAGCTGAAACTATTTAACTCCATCTCTACACATGTATGAATTCCATACAACTCAGACACGCATATATATTAGCTAGTAAATAACACAATTCTTAATCTCTCCTGGACACAAAATTAAGGAGCAACCTGAGGTAGATACCCCAATCGTCAGAAAATGAATTGATAATTTCTCCAGGGCATGCAGGGGGTATATTTTGGGTTCGTTTCACAGACCTACCTGCAGAGCTGTTCTGTCATTCATCCCTGCACCCTAACCAAAAAAAGACGATAGGGTGTTGGTATTTGAGGTTGAAACCATATTATACATCCATCTCTTTTGGAGACTTTCTCAACTAGAAGTAGGCACATCGCCTTCATTTTTGGGATGGCCCGGATGGGTCTCTTCAGAGCTGGTAGGACTAGGATTCTGTATGTCACCAAGGTCATTCTTCTCGGTTTGAGGTTTGGATTTGGAGTTAGAAATAACCATCACAGAATTACTCTGCACCAAAGTAACTTCTTGTTGATTTGTTTGGTCAGCTTTGTGAGTTATATCTGTTTCAGCTAGATACGATATACCTAACTTCTGTCCATGAGTTAGTCCAGGGCAGAGACCCTGCGGAAACAAAAGAAAACATTCAACGCATATAATAAAGCGCCAGTTCATAGAAATGCTGCATAGGACACCCGACTAGCATACCTTAATCAACCCCGATTTGGAACCAGATCCATGGAATGTGCGGTCAGAAGAAAAACTAGTCGAACCCCAACTTAATTGGAGCTTTGACCCATTACTTTCTTGAGAAGCATCATCTGAGGCATTGAAAAGTGATTTATGCCTTGCATCATTAGCTCTGCAGAATGCACCTAAATAAGAACAATGTTCATTTACTAGGGAAATTTCTGGGGTCGCAGGCAATAAGTGGCCTTCTGTGCTAAAAATGTACCTGCAGGAAGCGAAGACTAATATCAAACAAGAAAACCATGATGGGCATCTTCTCTGAGTTACTACTTATCACTTGATGAAATCAATCTAGTGAAACTTAGTCAATTGTTGAAAACTAGTGTGTCCAGTAGGAAAAACACAAACTTGAATTATGGAATTCAAGCAGTCCACTCCACACCAACAATTGAATTAATACCACCGAAATGACTTCTTTCGGTGGGTTCCACTTAAAAAAAAATCCTTCTGTTCACCACTTTTGACAAGAGGACTTAAAATGCTACAAATGACTAACCCATGACCTCATGTGAGAAAACACCAAATAAATTAGTCTAGAATCTAGACTCCATTGGATAAATTTCCACTTACTTGTATGGCCCATTCTCGACAAGGTTGTCGGGTCCCGCAGCTAAGTCAAAAAGAAGCCACAAATATTTAACCTGTAAGGAGATTCATGATGCACGAAAATAAGAAACAGAAGCAAGCGTAATGAAACAGGGGAAAATGTAATAATATAAAGAAGAAAGTATAATGCAAGGACTGGTAGGCTCTTCAGCACTCCAGCATACTCGTAAAAGGTAGTTACTCAGCACTGATGGTTCCTCAGTCACCAAATTGAGCAAACATGATCACTTAATTTACAGATAAAGTTTGATCGTTAAACACCCTTTGGTCTCGGATAATCCCAAACAACTAAATTATCTAGGACCATTTTGCCTTATCTACACCATGCCAGATGGTCGTACTACCAAGAGCTGGGACCAGTGAGGAGCGCCAAAATAAAAGCCAGTTATGTTTAAGTGATTTTGCAAATCCATCTGACTCGGTATTCTTTTTCTGGCAGTCCACCACTATTAACCAACCAATGTTACAAAATAAAGATTAGGTGTTCAGATTTATATAGGCAAAACAACATTTGTCTTTGGAGCAGGAAATTTGTCAGGCAGGGTGGCCCCAGGTGGTGCTGTGAATGTGCAACCCAATTCCATAAAAAACAACAACTTCGCTGATACAAGAAAACAGACTAAAAAACACATTTTTAACTACTAGTCATCGTCCTTACTGTTTCTGCGAGAAAGAAGCTTTCCATGTGGTCCTCTTGTACGTGGGACTCCACGTCTGATATATGGCAATACCCACACGCACACTTTGCTCCATATTGAAGGCTGGCAACCATATCACGCCCAGCATCAAGATACCTACAATGAACAGCCAGATAAGCAGCAAAGTTAGGGATTTTCCCCTTCATTTTCTTAGGCCTTTTATTCATACCAGATAGCTACTATGAAATTTACATGGTTGGCTTCTGTTCATTTTTCACTTTATTTTCTTAAGCCATTTATTCATAACCAGACAGCTACCATGATGTTTACATGGTTAGCTTCTACTCAATATGGAAATAAACTTTATTTTGGTGGCCAAACGATTCAGAAATCGACCACCCAAAATGCAAAAACTTTTGCAGCCCTCTGGTACACAATAGGGTTTCCACCTTCTCCTGAAGGAATGGGAAAACACTAAATCTGCAAGACCTAGATAAAAGAAAGTGCAACCCCTATAAATTCTACACATCCCATTTAAATTTTTATGTATTTTAGTAGCTAGATTTCCATAATGATGATCCTTATTTCAAGAAACTTCTTCTCTGCAACCAAAGAGTCAAACTAAATCATTTGTTAGAAAAACCTTCTAAACCTTCGAAGCACCACCAAACTTCGGAGTAAAACTAACAGTATATCAAAATGAGACCTGACCTTGGATCTCTGGTCGCTTTGTACAGCCAATATGTGCTTTCGATTAACTCCGGCCGAAGGGGATAACTCTTTTGACCATACTGTGCAATTCAAAGACTACAAGTCATATAGCAAAGACAAATCCACACATAATACTATAGCGGAGTATTCTTTCATAAGTCTCTAGTTGCCTACAAAAGAAGAAACAGTAATTTACATGAATCGCAAAAGTTCAATTCTTGAGTGTTAAATGAACACACCTGAACAGTGAATGTAGCAAGATTAAATCCTTCTGGAGTGAAGCCGTATTTTTTCCAGACACTGAAGAAAGCAGCGTGCGTTCTAATTGCAGGATCAATATCGCCAGCCAGGACCTTGCAAAGAAGAATATGTTAAACTTCCCACGAATTAACTCCTCCAGGGACTAAAAGAAATAATAAAGTACCTGAAGTCCTGGCCAGAATGCTTGCAGACTATTAAACAGTGGCCAGACAAGTTGAGCGGAGTTCATATTCACCTCTATGTACCTACAGATGTCTTAAAAGTACAATTTTCAAATGCATCAAGGTAACCTAACAAATGCTGGAATCATAAAGCCACAGGCAGATAACCAAATTTTACCAAGGATCGTTGTAGAGATAGTGCATTGCTGCCCTATAAGCTTCTTGGAACATAAATAGATATTCCTCGTCTCCAAATAATATGTAGGCCTGAAGTGAACAAGATGCCAACAAAAGAGACCCTGGTTATTAAAAAAAATCCTACAATGCGTGCCTGTCTCAACTGACAACCCAGTAACCTTTATCTAAAAGCTGAAAGACAAACAGTAATTGGAATTTAAACCAGGAGAATTTACTTTCTACAATCGACTCCCTAATAAATCCAGCTAGTGGAGATTTTGTCCAATATTGAGATAACTAGAACTTGCCTTCAGAAGATACTCGTAAAAGGAGTCGATACTTGTTCCTATTCCAGCGTCCTGCAAAGCAATTAAACATGGGAATATAACAAAATATAAATTTGTCATGTCAATAAGAGACTAACAAGTAAAAGGACAATTACATGAATTAACACGTGAAGAAAAGAGCACTTAATGATGTCACAAATAAACTGAATATGACCATAATGTAACCAAGTCATTACATGAATCAAGAATAGTTACCTTAAGTACAAGTATGACTTTTCTGATGGTACTTAAGCTACAATAGCTAATGGATTTTGCACTAAAAGTTGAATGTTACTAAATTAAACTGGTCGATGGTCCATACTTAGCACATTGTCGAAACTGTAGAGTACAGTGCATCTTAAGCGACAGATATCATTCATCTAAGCAACAATGTCTTGTTAACAAAAACTGGAATTTCATTTTTTCTTCAATTTAAAATGTTCAAATATAATGGAAACACGAGCAAATAAAATCTTTACTTTTGTCTCGGTCACAGTTGTAGGCACTGGACAGTGCCGATTCCTCATAGATATTATAACTATTCATGTCAAAGATAAAACAGGGTTGCAATTATTTGTTCTCAAGCTACGAAAGACAAAGAGCCACTCTGTCCAGCTCACAGAAAATACTTTAGAAAATCTTCAACATAAGAAACAATGGAAATAACAGGAGTTACCTTCTGTGTCCATTCACCTGTGAAAACGTTGATATGAGCGCCAACAAGGTCAAGTTTTGATCGGCGCGACCACAATCCCCGCACTGCATTCTTCGTAACTTGCTCATAAACTGCAGACAATCAAAACAAAATCGTACACGACTGTTACAGGAATCAGGCATAAAAGAGTAAAGAAAACAAATAATCACAAGAAACAGAATTTAAACTTGCCATTTAATAAGACATACCATGATTGCTATGAAAACTTAACAAGATTCAACTCAAGTTACCCAACATTCAAGCATGTATTTGTTTCCGAAATACAACAACAGGTCGCAATTACCTGGATTGTTTGTCAAGCGACTTAGCACCCCAAATTCTAAAGTCAAAGTACCTCCACCAGCTGTTGAAGTTATCTACATAAAAAAAACTGAGATGATTTAGGTTCATTGAGAAGTCATGATGATGATCATTTGGTTTTTCATACAATCCAGATGACTTCCACCAAAATCAATGAGTATAATTAGGTTCTCAAATAAATGCAGATCAGTATGTTCTATAGGCCAAATCCGTGGAAGGTCCCCTAAGGTTAATGAAATATTTAATATTTATGAGGGTCAAAAGAAACATAGAGACCTTGCCTTGCTTTCATCATCATCAACCCCATGCAATAAATTGACAGATCCAAATGGGATTCCTGCAGTAAAACATAATTTTACCAATAAAATTACATTTAGTCTACCATACCACAGTTACAAGAACAATCTGATGAGACATAATGTTGTAGAAAACATTGGCAAGATACACAATGTTAACTAACAAGATCCACATTATCGAAACCACAAAGTCAAGTAACCCAAGAGTATTCATTTTAAGTACATTTACAAAAACCAAAAAGAGCCATATTCAACATGGTACACGGCAAAAAAATGACAAGATTAACTAAATTTCCAGGCAAATCACTCTGTTCCCACAGAGGAAAAACAAGTTCTACCTGTAGGAGTGTCAAATGCTGGTAACAATCTTTGAGCTAGATCTTCAGATAAGTGGAGTAACTCGCCGTTGTACGATGGGACTCTCATTCCCTACAACAGAAGTTGACCAAAGAGTTCATGAGATTTTCAACACTAAAGCCAGAAAGAAAGTTGAAGCAGCAAATCATTGTCACATTTGCAAAAAACACAAATTGACTAACTACATGAAGTAATGAGCTCATATGTTGGGTACCTCAAAGTTCAAATGCAAATATACAGCATACCGTAGCATAATCACTAGCAATAAGATGTGCAGAAAGCAAGCCTCCAAGTATCCTGATTGTTGTCTCAAACAATGATACAGTTTTATTCTGCAAATGGCCCAAACAAAATAAAATAGAATCCTTTTAGAATGACTTCTAACACATATTTTCTATGAACCTTATTCAATTAAGCAATACTAGCAAACCAAACAAGAAAAGAGCATAATGAACTACAGAGCTGGTCGCTATACTTGACATTTACACCAAAAATAGGATTAATCATTAACCAATAAAAAAGCATCATATCTAGATATCCTTATGACATTTGCTTAGAATGGTAAATGGTTATACATACTATGACCTCATCAGTCTCAGTATCTCAGTAACTTTTCTTCGATGCACATTCATTCAGTTAAACTGTGTGGTGTGTATTCTGAAAAGGATGCTACTTCACCTCACACTATACACAAGTTCCGTATTTTTACCACAGCCATATAGAAGATACGTAATAATGTAACGGGACTTAAAGCGTCATGCATCATAAACATTAAACAGACAACCAAATTCCTTGTGAGAATGAAATAAAGGTTTATAACTTGAATAGGGTGTGTAGTTGAGATAACCGGATGATCACGATGATGACTACTTACGATATCAAAGCGAAGGTTTATACCAATCCATTCAACAGAAGCAGAAAATCGCTCCCGGTCACCAAGTAATGCTAATGTATCCAGAGAATCAATCTGCCGAATTAGCAAAACCATAAATTATTCTCTGCTAAGCCAGACCATAAAAGAGAGCGCACTAGGGAAACAAGTGAGGGTCAATCATCTTACGAGAGTTAAAGCATAACCACCAAGTGAATCTTCTCCTTTGCATGTTAGTGGTCTTAATTCATCCAGTGGAAAAGCGTGGTCCATGTATCCATTAAACGCATGATAGAACATTCCCCGCACCTATAAACAAGAGTGTCTACACCTTAGTTCACCCCAACCAAAACCTTAAGCCAGAGTTTGTTGTACTAGAAATTAGAAGCAATGAAGTTTGGTTTCAGCCCATTATTCCATAAAAGAACATACTATTCAAAATCATCAACATGTTTTACGCACAACACAAGAGCTAAAAAGAGAAATTAATAAATAATGCACAAAGTACATAAGAGAAAATTGTGAAAAGGCAACCTCATTTTATTAGTTGCCAAAATGAAAGAACTAGAACCTAATGCCCCTACTGTGACTTTACAACATTCTCAAGCCTTGCACCTCATAGTCAGTCCACTCTATCCTTTACTGTCAATACACACATCAAAAAAAATCCTGTTTTTTGATAAATCGGAAATGTTTTTAAAATTTTCACACAACAATTGTAAAACCCTAGTTTAATCTGAAAAAAAAAAAACTAATTTAGATTACAGAACCCTAGAAATTCAAGAAAAATATATTTGGGAATCTAATACTCCAATTAATAAAGAAATTGTACCTCGTCCCTAAGTTGTTTAGCTTCATCCCGATCAACACCTACAGCAAGAGATTTATGGATAAAAAAGGAGAGAACTATAAGGATAAAATAGAAGGTGAGGAGATTTGGGGGCGGGGGTTTCATTGAAGCCGCGCTATAGTTGCAAATCTCAGTCCGTGCCCTTTTTTTCTATTTTTCCCGTTAATCTGAGATTATTTAAAAATTTGTTAAAAAAAGGGGGAGTGTCGTATGATATGATCCGATCTAGATGAGGAAGGTCGGGAGGGAGTCAGTGAGTGAACGAGGATATACCCATTAACCGGGCAGGCGATTAATAGCATGTTTGGATAGCATATCTTTTCTTTTTTATTTTTTATTTTTTTATTATTATTTTTACAGAGAAAAAGTAAAAATACAGTAAAAATATATTTTAAAAGTGATTACAAAGGGATCGTCAAATCTTGAGTAAAATGTTTCCTCTTAATAAGAAGTTAAAACATTATAAGGTTTCTAAATCAGAGCACGGTAATATTAAAGTATATTTTATCTCAAAAATAAAAAAATTCAAATACTTTCTCCAAAAAAAAATATATTATTCCATTCTTTGCAAATCATCCATCAAATGACGAAAGATAATAATTTATAAATTGTTACAAGGCCTACGGCACAGCGGTCTAACTAGATTCTGAGGGTTCCCCTTTACATTATATAAACAAAACTATGTAATGGTTCTACTCTAATCTTCTAATAAGATTATTCTTCTCCTTCCTCTTATCTCTCATTGCTTCATCCATAATTCTCCTTAAACATAAATATCATTTTTTTTACCATTTAATTCGTTTTAACGAAATGCTTTTGAGATACAGAATTTTTAAACACCTACTTGATTTTGAGCGCCGTCGAAGAATAATTTCAAATTTGCCAAGTGAAATAACAAAGGAAAAGATAAATTTTTTACACTTTTCTCCTCCTTGTCGTAAACTTGTAACTAGAGTTAGAAACCAAAATACCCCTAGTATTGAGCATCACTAATGTCAGAAGAGAGTCGTACATTGTTGCTCATATAGTAAATGTTAGAGCATCGCTTGGTCAAACTCATAGGTTTTGCTATCTCAAACTTGTTGTCAATGTTGGATGTACAAAACCATATCATGATTTCTAGTTTACTAAAGTCAAGTCTCGGACTAGGATTAGAGCATGGTAGTTGAGTATCAGATATCACCAAATACCCTCGAAGATTGAAGACTGAAGAACAAACGAAGATATTTGCGAGAACTTCATCAAAAAAGGGATATGTGAAGACTGGCTTATCCTATTTACTCATTGCATCTACCATTCTATCTTATGAGACTTTGTAGTCTAATTTTAATATTTAATATTATAAGAAATAAATTTCGAGTTCAAGCTTGTTTTGTTTAAACTCTCAAAATATAATTTGAGCAGATCTTTAGCAATCTTAGTCTAAAACAATTTATTGTTCACAAACTATTTTTGTTTAAATTGATCTTTGGAAAAAGTTCCAATCAAACAGTACACGAACTGTTTAGGGTATGCATATTAGTATGTATACTCTTTTAGGAATGTTTCTGAATGTGAGATCAAAGTACACAAACTGCTTGGAGGTACGCACTTAGTATGCATACCAAGTTGATCTTACTTCGAGAACTGCCAAAGGTACACATACCCAGTATGCAATTGCATGATCTGAATTCGTAAATTGCCAAAGGTAAGCATACCCTTTATATATGACTTTCCGAAGTGCCAAGAGTACGCATACCCTGTATGCACATCTTGTTTAACTGATTTCGCAACTTCCAAGGGTACGAATACTCAGTATGTATACCTGGTCAATCTGACCTAGTTTTGGATCTTAAGTGCAAAGGAAAAAGTACACGAACTGCTTGAGGCTAAGCGTACTATTTGTGCATACCTTGGCCATGGTTATAGTTCACTTTTCCTATATCTCTCATATACACTTGTAAGACAACTTTATTCATAAATTCTCTTTGGGCTTGTGGATTATTGTTTAGTCTCGACTTTTCTTGAACACTGTTATTGCTTAGAAGTTCAAGATCTTAATTGACCTTTATGGACTATCATTGTGCACGGTTTCGTAATGAGCGGACCATAGTGCATATTCTTCTGTGTAATTTCATGGCAACCTTTTCGCTCACTTACATGAATTCCTAACTTGGAGTTTCATCTAAACTAGGAAAGTGTTAGCTTGAACCCAAAAGCTACCTCCATCCTTGAAAATTTATAAAAAAGATAGACTCTTACAACTGGATTTTTTAATTCCTGGCACTCTTGTGTCGTAGTTGCAAAGCTAGAGTCGTCCTCTATAACCTAGGTTTCTTTACAGAACTGTATTAGGCTACGAATTTGAGTACTTCACTTAAGGTTTCGTGAAGCCTGGTCAGACTATCTTTTTACTTGATAGTTATTGTATCTGGATCTTGTTCTACTAGTTATTGAAGTTCACGAACTTTAGATCGGGAACAAGATAGATAAAAATATCACAAAGTTTGTTTCGTCTCAGAATTTGTGATTCCACAGTATAAATATCTAAACTCTTATTTGATTTTTTTTGGATTGTTCTTGTGAGGTGGTAGTGGTCTAAGCTTCTCTTTAATAAGAGTGTAAGTGTTCTAGATCTATGAGGTTTGCTAGACTTGTCTACTGCAAACAGATTTTTAAACCTTGATTGAAACATACCGAAAGGGAAATCAATAGTCTTCTCTGTTAGAGGAAGATAAGTATCAAAAGTCTTCACCGATGCTGAAACCAAAGTAATCGAAATAATTCCTCGGTCCTACTCGGTTGGGGAGTTTGGAGCGAGGAGCAATAAGTCCGGACTTGAAAATCACCAAAACTCGGTCTAATACTCGGAATATATTTATTACAGATTTATATATTGCTGCTCATAAGTCATGATTTGTACCTGATTAATTAAAATTATAACACTATCATGTTATTAAGTGTGTAATTATATTGAACGTACTTATCATGTATTTAGAGTTTTTTCTATTTGATAATCTCATCTGAGGGGTTACAAAAAAATTCTTTTCTGATTTTAGTACATGCAAAGCCAACTCGGAAAAATCGTTAACTCGTTTTGCTAAAAAATCGGTCCAAATCGGCAAAATGGTCCGCCTTAATTGATAAAATCGGAAATAGCTTAGAATTGGAAATCGCCTCGGTCATATAGCTTGTAGCGATTATTCGACGAGTAATTGGCCTTGGAGAGCAATTTTGACTAGACTGGATGAAAAAACTCTTAGGTTGTAAAGGACCTCAGCTAAGGGAATTAAGTGTGTAGAACTACGCTGGCTTTAGAAAGGTACAGGAGCACGACTGAATTTGAATTGCTTTGAGGGTTAATTCGCTCTCAACTACAGTCCAGTATAAAATCTGACAGTAAGCTAGTGTCTATAGCTGTTTAATACAGTGGTGTGCTCGAAACTGGACAAGGTCCTGAGGTTATTACACCAATGCAGTTCTCCTCGTTAACAAAATTCTTGTGTATGCTTTTTACTTTTCCGCATTATAAGTTATTATTTTGATTGTTAAAAGTACTACACAGGTTCAGTCTCCTATCAAATAAAAAGTTGGTGATATACTTGGTACTCTCTCCTTTTTAGTAAAGTTTCTCTTTGGTGGAATAGTGTTAGACCACCACATGCTTCCGTTTAGAGCAGGTGGAAAGTTCAGATTGTCTGTTCAAACAAATACTATGAACTTACTTAACCTCGAAGTGAGACTCATTCGTGAAATTAAAATATATATCATTATAAAAATTAACATATAAAGCTTCATGCCAAGGTTCACGAAAGTTAGAACCTGTACCCAGAAAGCCCATTAATTGCATGAAATCATCTTGCTCGACAGTAGATGAAAGGTAAATTACTAAATTTAGTGCCTGTAACATCTCCTGCAGCTCTTTCATCCAATTGCTTAATAGACCAATTATTATTAACAGCTACAGTCAATACCACTCTCACAGTTGTAGTCTTAATGACTGAACTAAAAATTTCAGTAAAATCAACTTTATTTTCTTTTTATCGTAGCCCTTAGCAACAAGCCTAGACTTATATCCGTATGGCGACCCATCAGCCTTCAACTTAATCTTGTAAACTCACTTACATATCTTAGTATATGTTCATATGTGTGTCTGGCTTGACATATTCCCAAGTACCATTGTTTATTAATGCCTCATATTCAAGCTTCATTGAATTGACCCATTTAACATCCTTAAAAGCAAACTTAAATCTTTTTGGCTCATAATGAATGACTAACAAAGAAGTGAATGCAGCAGGTAATAGATGCATGACAGAGTTATAACTGACATGATCAGGAAATTGTTTAGGTTGAAATTCCTTTTCGATATCTGGTAACAATAGTACTAGTGGGAACAAAATCAGTTGAAGAATGTAACTCAAAGACGAAGTCAACATAAAAAGACTTAGAATTAGAAAATAAAAAAGTATGTTCATCAAATACAACATGCCTGGAAAAATGTATTTTCTTAGTTAAAGGATTATAACATTTATAGCCTTTGTGCAAAGAGCTATAGCCAACAAATATGCATTTTATGTATTTTGGAGAAAGTTTACTAGGTCTTGAATGCCCAAAATAAGGATAGCCGTTTTGGGTGAAAAGCTATATAATATAAAATATTTCTTTAGCTTCGAGAAATCAAAATCGTACAAGACGAGCCTAAACCAAGAAATGACCATTCACGTCTTGCTTCGATCATAATGGTGGAAACGACGGGTTGATCTTAGAGGAGGGAAGTAGAAAATGTTGAAAAATCACTGTGTGATAAAATTTGTAGTGTGGAATTGTTGAACTATGGTGAGTGCTCTAGATTTCTGACTGTAAATCTGATTTTCCCTGAGATGTTCTTCTGAAAAGATGAAGTCATCTATTTATGATGGTGCCATGAGCATCTGAGCAAGTTGATTCTTGGTGATTAGATGAATGATAGGTGGTAGTATTTTAAGTGACTTTGCAAAATATTCGTGAATTAAAGTGGGAAATGGCTCTCACTCAAAGCACTTGTGAGCGTAATAAAAGACTTAGCATTACACAAAAACAAAAGGCATTAGTTAAGGTAGTGCTAGAGGAGTTCAATGAACTATGTTGGCATTAGGTAAATGCCGCAAAGGCAGTAGGCGCTAGCACCAGGTTAGTGCCATAGTAATTGCTTGGCGCTGGCTATAGGCCAACGACGTGTTATTAATGGGCGATAACATTTGGCACTGTAAAAGGTGACGTCGCTGGCATTACGCTAGCGCCATAATGTTGTTTGGCGCTAACACTGGGCTAGCACTGCAGGGGTTTCTAATAACATACTTAGCTTAGGTTGGCGTTGTCTTCGGATAGCGCCGTGAATTGGTGAGGTAGCCTGGTGGTGGGATTAGGCCATCGCCGTGTTAGGGCATGTTTAGTGCCTCTGCGACAAATTCTATTTCTGTCTTTTGTTATCATTCTGAGGGTAAATGGGCATTACTTTTCCACACATGGATACTATTTTCGTTACGATTGCGGTACTAAATTGATACTGTTAAAATAATAATTTGGATGTATATGCATATACAAAATAATTCAAGGAATTCACCCGTGGATGTCTTGCGACTTGAAAAGAATTCAATATTGTATAAATGTTTATATATTTTGGAGAGGCTACAAGATTAGTAGAGGGTACTTCTAGCTATTAGCAGAGTCTTTATTTTTATTTTTCTTGCAGAATATGAAGCAGAGGTACACCATCCATATTTTGATACAAGGACATAAATATATGAATATATTTTTATATTTTTGCTGCTAAGTAGAGACGATTTTCGCTTTTGTCAAAAATCCTGAAATGACGAGGGTACCAAGTATACTACAATCTTTTGGTATCAATCTAAACAAGATTTCAGTATATAATATTTATACTCAATCGTGTCAGTGAATCAACTAGATAGAAATCCGTGGGACTGATTGTTATGAGAATAACTCGGATGGTACCAAAGACCAATATCCGAGTGTCATCAAGTCATATCCAACAAACAAGGTCGGATTTATCAACTATGATTGAACTACGCACAACCTGTGATATTTCAATTATATAAACAAATATAATGCGGAAAATAAATAACACAAACACCAGAAATTTTGTTAACGAGGAAACCGCAAATGCAGAAAAACCTCGGGACCTAATCCAGATTTGAACACCACACTGTATTAAGAAGCTACAGACTCTAGCCTACTACAAATTAACTTCGGACTGGACTGTAGTTGAGCCCCAACCAAGTCTCACACCGATTAAGGTACAGTCGCGTTCCTTACGCCTCTTGAATCCCAGCAGGACTTTGCGCACGTGATTCCCTTAGCTGATCTCACCCACAACTAAGAGTTGCTACGACCCAAAGTCGAAGACTTATAAACAAATCTGTCTCCCACAAATATGTCTATTCTGGTTTTATTTCTGTCTTTAGATAAATCAAGGTGAACAGGAAACTCAACTAAAAATCCGGTCTTATACTCCCGAAGAGCAGCCTAGAAATATTAGTCACCTCACAATAACCTAACAGATTAACAGAAGAAATTATTGCGGAATCACAAGAGTCTGAGATGAATAACTGTTGTGATTACTTTTTATATTTTACTTATCGGATATGAATCTCAAGTAAATCTTAGAGAAGATAAAACTCAATATGATAGAACAAGTAAGATCAGAATACGCAACTACAGAGAAAATAGTTGGACCTGGCTTCACGAATCCCAAATAAAGTATTCAAGTCGTTAACCTAATAATGGTTTTGGAAAACCTAGGTTAAAGGAGAATCTACTCTAGTTTGCAACTAGGACACACGAGAGTGTCGGGATTAGGTTTCCCAAATGCTAGAGTTCTCCCTTATATAGTCTTTCAAATCAGGGTTGCTTACAATCAAAGCTAAGATAGCTTAGTAACAAAACAATTGATATTCACCGTTAGATGAACTATTGATTTAAGATTCAAGCTAAGTCCGCTTAGAAATTAAGCAATCAATCTCCACTGTTAGATGGTATTAGCTTGATACACACAAATGAAATATACCTATATTTAGATATGGATGAACCGTACCCAAACGTGTATATCTTGTTGGCTCAATAATAGTTAACCGAAGTTAGCCACATGAACACTTATAGTTTAGCCACATTCATCTAACAATTCTAGATCAAATATGATGATCAATCAATCATGATAGATAATCAAATGAATCTAAATGTGTATCAAGAGAATTGTGCAAATGTTTACTATCTTATAGAAATATATATGAACCATTTGAAACAAAATCGGTTTAGTTTGTAATTCTACAAAGTACTTATACAAGAACCAATTCATGAAAATAATGCCACGGTTCGTAAAACTAGTTCACATACCTTATTTCATTAAAGTTTCAGCGACTTTAGTTCGCAAACTGAGTTCGCAAACGAAGCTGAGTTCATGAGTATGAAAAACATATTTACCGATTTTAGAACCTAACCACTGTGTTCACAAACAGAGTATGCGAACCACAGTTCCGGACTTTGGCCTTGCCGTGCCGTTCGTAAACATAGTACGCGAACAACAGTTCCGGACTCAGCCTTGTCTAGTTGTTCGCAAACAGAGTACGCGAACAACAGCTCCGGACCTTTTCACAAGTAAACCCGTTCGCAAACATAATTCACAAACAAGAGTTCCGGACCTGAACTAAAGCTTCACAGTGCACATACAAAGTATACATACTGTGTTATATCCAGGCATTGGTAGTCGTTCTAAACTCTCATTTAATCATTGAAACATCCTTAGAAGACAACAATGGTAGTCTTACACATACCACTAGCTTCAAGTAATTTTCAAGTGATTAATCGATCAATACGAAACTTCCCAAGTTAACATCAAATGATTGTCTCACACAAATCATGTAAGATGTTAAAGGTAATTTTCACATGATCATCTTGACTTAATATTTAGTTTCCAACAAATAAATTATCTCCAACTAAACTCATCAAATAGATGATGAACTTTAGCTAAAGCTAAAAGCTTCCAACACATATTTCGAGAAATATATAAACAAGATAAACTCGGCTCGAAATTTTAAATGTGTATAATGTAAAAGTCTATTTAGCTATATGACTTAGTCTCTTTAGAAGATAGAATAGAATAGACTTCTGAGTAATAGATAAGTTTTAGTCTCCACATACCTTTTGTTGATGAAGTTCCTTCAAGCTCTTCAGTAGATATTCTTCTTCAATTGGTAAACGCCGTGAAGTCTAAAGCTCAACTACACACTTCTATCCTAATCCGAGACATAACTATAAGTAAACTAGAAATCAAGTATATAGTTTTGATCAACTAAACTTGACAAACAAGCTTGAGATAGCAATGCTTGCGAGTTCGACCGAGCAGTGCTCTAACAAGCTAAGGAATAATAATTCGTAAATGTGTACAATTTGTTATTCGTTTTCTTGTACTACAAAGGGAATTTCTCATTCAGGACTCCTTCATGAAGCCACCTATCGTGCGAAAATAAGGTTGATTATCGTCTTTAATTGAACAAGAAACAGTATCATGCATTAATGGACGAATCTTCAAAATTCCTTTTCATACTCCATACCCTTGAGGAGTATTATAATCATATGAACAATGTTATAACATTTCAGACCTACCTTCTCCTTGATGATTACACACCACAAACCTTGCTTCTCTCTACTATAGCACCAAACCCATGTAGATATTAAAGCATTGTTAACAACTTCCATATATTTAATACCTAACCCGCCTTTCTCTTTGGGTAAACAAATTTTCTTCCACTAGAGCATCTTTCGAGCAGAAGTAGAAAAACCCCGCAAGAAGTTTATTAGTATTGTGATTATTTTTTCCTTCATTGCCACTGTAAGAGTATGAATATACATATAATATAATGGAATTGTAGAAAGAGTTGGTGACACAGTGCTTGTTATGGATACCGATACTCCTTCAACGGTAAGACGAAAAGGCAAGATAAGTAATTTATGAAGTTGAGACGCCAGTTGAGCAACTTGATGAAGAAAGATGTTGTCTTTCACCCCTACAAGGAAGCATTTGTTGAAACTGTTAGAGCATTCCTCGGTTGAACCCACTAGCGTTGGTATATAAAGTTAGTTGTCAATTTTAGTTGCAAAAATGCATTCTTGATTTAGTATAATAAAGTTAGTTTCGGACTAGATTAGGTATAAGAAGAGATATTCTTGAAGGATGAAGTTTGAAGACTACAAGAAGACATCAACAAGGACTTCATCAACAAAGGTATTTGGTAATTGATTTCATTTGGATTCTTGTTCAATTCTACCTTTCTAATCTATCGAAACAAATGCTCACTCTATGGAACAATTCCTATGACGGTAAATGTACATTTATGTATATATACCCGAGGTTATTTGAGCCATGACTTTTGTGACAATAACCTTTATCCCTGTAAAGGTTCTCATGTTATAGTGAATGAGCTTACGAATTAAACGGGCCAAGAATCACTCAATTATGAGTTATAACGATGAAGTTATGAGTGATTTATTAAAGTAACAATTGTAAGTGTTGCTGTAATTGTTACAGTTCGTTAGTAGGAAACAATCCATGAACTGTTTGTAACGGTTCACGGACTTGAACCCAATTACGTGACTAAAAGCCTTTTTTGGTCAAGTTTTTGATGTTTCCTTATCTAGGCAAGATATCTATTACTCCAAACATATTTGATTATCATATTAAAGTGTTTGTGATATCTTTTAATTCCTTCCTAAGATAAATTGTGATTTATTCACATAAATACAATATTTGCTAAATTATTTATTTATTTAATTATTTTGGCAAGAGTTGTAACTTAGGAAAGACTCTCAAAATTAGGAGAGTCTTGAAAAAGGAAAATCGCTTTCCTTAGCTTTCAAGTTACCTTGTTCACTATAAATAAAGGGTTCGTGAGTGCTACACGTTTTTCATCCCTTTGGAAAATTGGTGTAAGCCTCACAGGTTGTTTTCCATGTCTTCTGTTCTTCATGAACAAGAGTGAGATAAAAGTCTTTGTATTGGGGATCAGAAAACCAAGTTGATAATAATCTTCGTGATTGTTTTTACAACTTGTAATATAGGTTTTTCACCTCTTGTCTATTCTAAGGTTTTCTCTTCTAATATAAAACCATTCAAGAGTTGTTGATCATATACCCTAGGTTTTGATAGATTTCAGTTTGCCATCGTATACCAACACTTGTTAGTCGAAATCGGAAGCTAGAAAGAAAACTTCGATTAAGGTATCTCGTAAAAATCCTTCAGAAGTGTTTTAAAAAAGATATCTCTAGATTTATTCTAGTTGTTCTTGTTGTAGAATCATTAGGTTTCTCTTCCTATTTTTGAATAGTATAATAAACCCTAATCTACAAGTTTGTTTTGACATTACTTTTACCTAGTAATTGTTTTTCTCAAAACAAACACAAGATTTCCAAAACCTTGATTCACATCTAAAGGGAAATCAAATCGGTGTTTTTGTGAAAACAGAAAGATCAAAAAGTATCAACATGTTGTTACATCTTCTAAAGAGAACTAACATTCTACTAGAATATTTTTGAGAGTGCTTCTGAAGAGAACTATATTCTGCCAGAAGATTTTCGAGAATAATTTCTAAAGAGAATTTGTATTCTGCTAGAAGATTTACGAGAAGAATTCCTAAAGAGAATCGGTATTCTGCTAGGAGTTATATATACAAGTGCTTGAATACAGTTGAAGCAGGTATTACATCTAGTCCTAATAGGTAGTAGGAAATTGGTGTAACAACTTATAATCAGTGTATGTTTATTCTGGACTAGGTCCCGGGGTTTTTCTGCATTTTCGGTTTCCTCATTAACAAAATTTCTTGTGTCTGTGTTATTTCTTTTCCGCATTATATTGTTTATCTTTATAATTGAAATATCACAGGTTGTGCGTAATTCAATAATTGAGAAATCCGACCTTGTTTGTTGGATAGAAATTGATTGACACTTGGACATTGGTCTTTGGTACCATTCAAGTGATTCTCATATCAATCATTTCACGGATTCCTTCCTGTTGATTTGTTGATTGATTTGAGAAAGAGATATAACTCTTTGATATCTTTCCTTGATTGAGTCTGACTGTCTAGTTGATTCTCTCGGAATTATATTAGAGTTAGTCCATACAGATTGTCAAACGAATTATTGGGTGTGGTTGTTATACCCCCGCTTTTTCAATTGGTATCAGAGCAGGCAAACATGCTAAGACCTCATAAGTCTGCGTTTGTAGCAATCTGTTTCTATGGACAGAAGTGGTATCTCTATAAACGTACCGTCAGTCTTCGATGGATCGAATTATTTATGGTGGAAAATTGCTATGCGTGCCTTATTCAAGCACGTGATTTTCAATCATGGGTTCATGTTGTTAATGGCTATGATCCTCCAACAGTTATAGTAGACGGTATAACTGTTGCAAAGGATATTGGTAGTTATAATGATGTAGAGATTAGATCTGCAAGGCAAAATTATGACGGATTAAATGCTATCATCCATGCCATTACCCCAGATCTTCAGCACCACGTGACTACGTGCAATAAGTCTAAAGATGCTTGGGATATCTTAGAAACCGTATTTGAAGGGAATGTCGCAGAGAAAGAAGCAAGGCTTCAAAACCTAGCATCTGACTGGGAAAACCTTCGCATGTATGATGATGAAATCTTTGATGAGTTTAACCAAAGACTTTCTCAAATAGTTAACGCCTCATATTCATTAGGAAGAACTATTCCAGAGAAAGTTATTGTGTTCAAAATTCTCAGGTCTCTACCATCAAGATACGAGTCTAAGAAACATGCCACTGAAGAAGCAAACGATCTTTTTACACTCTTCAGAAATACTCTTGTTGGAAAGTTAAAGATCTTTGATAACGAACACCGGTCTGAAAAAGGGGTGATTTCCCTTAAAGCTGCAGACACTTCTGAATCCTCTCTGGATAAATCTGGTTCTCCAGATACTAAGGATGTTACTCCACGAAAATTTAGAAAACTCTTGAGCAACAGGAAAAAGAGTTTTTCTAAAGTTACAACATCTCCTAATGATGATGTACAATGCTTTAACTGTCGTGGTTTTGGGCACTTTTCTTCGGATTGCCCTAGCTGGAGCCGTAGACAATCGGCATATGCAGCATCTTTGCCTACTCTTGATGATGGACCTGAATATTATGATCACTAAGAGTATGCAGGCGAGGTTGCATTAGCTTCTGGAAAAACTCTTTCGGATACTGATTCTGATTCTGACGAAGAAGTGTTCCATGTAGATCCAGTTGCTCATAATCTTCTTAAGGAATGCCATCAGAAACTCTCGGAAGCTGAAAGCACCATTTTCAGTGAGAAAGTTAAATATGACAGACTTCGTAGTTGGAATAAATACTTGCAAGACCAACTTGATTCTATTGGTGCAAGATATTATTTCAACGAAATACGAAAGCTTAAAGAAGAAATTTCCGGAGGTCGAGATCGGGAAATTATTCTTCAATCAAAGCTAGATAACTTGGAGAACATTGAGATGAACTTGTTATTTGATTCGGAACGAGAAGATCTCAAAATTCAATGTGAATCATCCAAGAATGATCTAGTTATTGCGCTTGAAAAGGTCAAAAGGTTGGAAGAAGAAACCTCGAGCTTAAAAGAGAGTTTGTCTAGAAATAGCAGCTCAGATAAATTAACCTCGATATAGGGAGCATGTAGAATTCATCGTGATACACGAGGATTGGGCTATGAAGGAATAGACGCTCCTGGTATTTGCAAAGAGGTAAAATTTGTCAGAGCTAAAGATTCTTCTCAACCAAAACCTTCCACGGTTGACAAAAGTTAAGTATCTCTACCAACTGCCGATGACGAAAATAGGAAATTCTGTCAAGCTCCAAAGCAAGCATATACACATTCAGGTAACACTAAACATAACTTTTTCCATTTAACTAAACATTGCTTTTATTGTGGAAAACCAGGTCACTTGCAAAGGAATTGAAGATTTCTTAAACGAGATAAAACCAGATCTGATTCTGTTAAGATGACAAGATATGATGTTCCAAACTGGAGAAAAACTGAGTATCATAATATCATTACTTCCAGTATTCCCCCCAAGAAGTTTTATAATTATAATGGGGAGAAAAAATAAATATGTTGCTCCAAAAGCTGCTCAGAAATGGGTACCAAAGAAGATCAATAAAGCAACAAGTGCTATTAAGAAGGATCTCCCAGACAAGAGTTCGACAAGGGATAACATGTTAAAAAGGTATGAAACAGTTATTGAAAGTCTCAAGGAAGTTGTTAAATTCCTAGAGTCTATGCATGATTTTGTTTCGAATACCTGTGGTGAGCAAGATTTTGTTCACCTCAACACAACCTGATTGTGTTGGAAGTGCATCCTCACCAAGAAGCCCTTGTAAATGCGGTGAGGATTGGAAAAGAATTTGGGCGCACATATTATGTTGGGTATTTATTTTATATGTGGAAGCTTTTTCACTTTATCCAAGTTCATCTTATATTCTTGACAAAAGCCAAAAGATGATCATGTGAAAATCGCCTGGTAACATCTTACATGATTTGTGTGAGACAGTCATTTGATGTAGACTCAGAATGTTTCGTATTGATCTTTCGATCACTTGAAAATCGCTTTGAAGCTAATAGTCTGTGTGAGACAGCTATTGTCGTCTTCTAAGAATGTTTCAATGATTAAAATGGGAGTTTAGAACACTTAACCGTAATTGTATTATAAGCACAGTATGCGTACTTGCATATGTGTTGATCCAAGACCGGAATATAGTATGCATACCCGTATGCGTACTGGCGAGGTCAGGTAAAGTCCGGGAGCTAGAGTATGCGTACCTGTACGCGTACTGGCGAAGTCAGTTGAAGTCCGGGTATTGTAGTATGCATACCTGTACGCGTACTGGATTCAGCTGAAGCTTGGAAGTGTACGACAGTATGCGTACCCGTTTGCAAACTGGCGAACACAGTCCAAGTCCGGCTACTTAAGTATGCGTACCCATTTGCATACTTGAGCGGGTTATGTTTTAGAATCGGTTGTGTCATGAACTAATACATTTATAGAATAAGGAATGCAATCTTTTGCAAACCGTGGCTATAATGTTCATGAATTGATTCGAGTGAATCAAAACCGATTTTGCTTCAATTTTGTCTTTTATACTTCTATGAGAATATAAACAATTGAACAACTCTATGAGTAACACAATTAGATTCATTTGATTATCATTTGATCTAGAAGTGTTATATGAATATGGCTAAATACCACGTGTATGGTTCTTAATTACCTAACTTGATTTGTGATTGAAATTCTTAAGTATAACAGGTTAGAAGCAATAATCAAAGCCATTGGATGTTGGTTTTTATTGTCAAAGAAACTTTTTCATACACTTATGGTAACCATTCTTGGTGTAAATCCTTGTGGAAAAGGTTATTCTTCCTTCTAAGCATATCAATTCTTGTTTATACAAGTTTGTATCTTAGAAAAGATGATCATAATACTTGATCTTCATGATTACATATTGTGTATTGTTACCATGAGATAGTTCTATTTTTTAATAACACAATCTCATGAGAGACTTTTAATGATTGGTCCTTAGCTCGTATCTGTTTGTGGGATTTCTAAAATCCAATATATAAATCCTTCTCCCTGGAGAAAGGTCACTCTTGTTGTTCTTTCGGGAATGACATTTTATAGGGGAGAGTTCTTAAATGAACTTGTGCTTAATTGCTATATCTTTGAGGGGAGAAGCGGTTGTGGAACATGTAGGGGTTAACTTGTATCTTAATAAACTCTTTGATGAATTAATTAAGCTTCGACTCTGTGATATCATCTAAAGTAAACTTGATATGTTCTCTTTTAGTCATGAATAATCATTTTAAGAATTTCATTATGATCTCACAATTTTCGTACCTTTGCCAATTTATATTGACAAAAAGGGGGAGAATTATTTTGTAGTTCACATTACATATACATATGCATGGTTTACGGATCATTATGTAAGGGGGAGTGGTTTTCATTGTGAGATGAAGTATTGACTAAGGGGGAGTGATACATATCACCGTAGTATTATTGTCAAAGTTGTGATACAACTGAACTTTGATGCCGTGTAATAATACTATGATGGATCTTCAACAAGTACAGGATGAACACACGCATAGTTGAAGAACAAGGAAATCAAGCATGTCGGATTTTGGAGTTGTAATGCTTTTAACAAGTACAATCCATATGTAAAATGGATTTGTCACTAAAATTGACAAAGGGGGAGATTGGTAGAGCATTGCTCGGTTGAACCCACTAGCGTTGGTATATCAAGTTAGTTGTCAATTTTAGTTGCCAAAATGCATTCTTGATTTAGTATACTAAAGTTAGTTTCGGACTAGATTAGGTCTAAGAAGAGATATTCTTGAAGGATGAAGTTTGAAGACTACAAGAAGACATCAACAAGGACTTCATCAACAAAGGTATGTGGTAATTGATTTCATTTGGATTATTGTTCAATTTTACCTTTCTAATCTATCGAAACAAATGCTCACTCTATGGAACAATTCCTATGACGGTAAATGTACATTTATGTATATATACTCGAGGTTATTTGAGCCATGACTTTTGTGACAATAACCTTTATCCCTGTAAAGGTTCTCATGTTATAGTGAATGAGCTTACGAATTCAACGGGCCAAGAATCACTCAATTATGAGTTATAACGATGAAGTTATGAGTGATTTATTAAAGTAACAATTATAAGTGTTGATGTAATTGTTACAGTTCGTTAGTAGGAAACAATCCATGAACTGTTTGTAACGGTTCACGGACTTGAACCCAATTACGTGACTAAAAGCCTTTTTTGGTCAAATTTTTGATGTTTCCTTATCTAGGCAAAATAGCTATTACTCCAAACATATTTGATTATCATATTAAAGTGTTTGTGATATCTTTTAATTCCTTCCTAAGTTAAATTGTGATTTATTCACATAAATACAATATTCGCTAAATTAATTATTTAATTAATTATTTTGGCAAGAGTTGTAACTTAGGAAAGACTCTCAAAATTAGGAGAGTCTTGAAAAAGGAAAATAGCTTTGCTTAGCTTTCAAGCTACCTTGTTCACTATAAATAAAGGGTTCGTGAGTGCTACACGTTTTTCATCCCTTTGAAAAATTGGCGTAAGCCTCACAGGTTGTTTTCCATGTCTTATGTTCTTCGTGAACAAGAGTGAGATAACAGTCTTTGTATTGGGGATCAAAAATCCAAGTTGATAATAATCTTTGTGATTGTTTTTACAACTTGTATTTTAGGTTTTTCACCTCTTGTCTATTCTAAGGTTTTCTCTTCTAATATAAAACCATTCAAGAGTTGTTGATCATAAACCTTAGGTTTTGATAGATTTCAGTTTGCCATCGTATACCAACACTTGTTAGTCGAAATCGGAAGCTAGAATGAAAACTTCGATTAAGGTATCTCGTAAAAATCCTTAAGAAGTTTTAAACAAGATATCTCTAGATTTACTCTAGTTGTTCTTGTTGTAGAATCATTAGGTTTCTCTTCCTATTTTTTAAGAGTATAATAAACCTTAATCTATACAAGTTTGTTTTGATATTACTTTTACCTAGTAATTGTTTTTCTCAAAACAAACACAAGATTTCCAAAACCTTGATTCACATCTAAAGGGAAATCAACTCGGTGTTTTTGTGAAAAAAAAAAGATCAAAAAGTATCAACATGTTGTTACATCTTCTAAAGAGAACTAACATTCTACTAGAATATTTTTGAGAGTGCTTCTGGAGAGAACTCTATTCTGCCAGAAGATTTTCGAGAATAATTTCTAAAGAGAATTTGTATTCTGCTAGAAGATTTACGAGAAGAATTCCTAAAGAGAATCGGTGTTCTGCTAGGAGTTATATATACAAGTGCTTGAATACAGCTGAAGCAGGTATTACATCTTAGTCCTAATAGGTAGTAGGAAATTGGTGTAACAACTTATAATCAGTGTGTGTTTATTCTTGACTAGGTCCCGGGGGTTTTCTGCATTTGCGGTTTCCTTGTTAACAAAATTTCTGGTGTATGTGTTATTTCTTTTCCGCGTTATATTGTTTATCTTTATAATTGAAATATCACAGGTTGTGCGTAATTCAATCAATTGAGAAATCCGACCTTGTTTGTTGGATAGAAATTGATTGACACTTGGACATTGGTCTTTGATACCGTTCAAGTGATTCTCATATCAATTAGTTCACGGATTCTTTCATGTTGATTTGTTGATTGATTTGAGAAAGAGATATAACTCTTTGATATCTTTCCTTGATTGAGTCTGACTGTCTAGTTGATTCTCTCGAAATTATATTGGAGTTAGTCCATACAGATTGTCAAACGAATTATTGGGTGTGGTTGTTATACCCCCGTTTTTCAGAAACAAAGATGGTTGGGTGCGAGGAACAATGTTGTATTAGACCTTTTTCCCACCCCAAAGGATATGTAATGTACAACTCGACGTGGTGGTGTAGAAGATACCCAAGATCTGAGCACCTCAAGTTTAAGTTTGATAAGAGAAAATGTAAGTCTCTTGATAACGATATTAAGATTGTTTACAAACCTTTACCAGCATTAGCAGATTGGGATGATAAGAGGTAAAACATCAATGGGGGTGGATTGACATCCGAAGACAAATAATGAGCATCAAGATATCTCCGGATTACATGCCTTGGTACCTCTACGTTTCGCATAATCGTGTGATATGAAGAGACGAGAAGCCCCTCATATGGACCGAGATAAAGGTCTCAATATTTTGATGAGTATTGTTACTTTGTTATGGTCATGTTAATGGTTTTTGCATGATTTGCTAAATATTTGTTGTTTCATATGAAAACAAAAAAGACGAATCGATATTTGGATAAAGCAAGAAAGAGCATGTATAAGGAAAGAACAGAAAGTTGAGGAGAACGAAAGGAGGATTGAAGAATTGAATATTCTGGAAGATGAAAATGTTGGTGCATGTTTTAGGAAAGTGGTGTTGACGAGTCCAAGGAGGAAAACCAAAGCGACAAGGAGCACTCAGGGAGAAGAACGACCTACTAAATGAGGCCGAGGTGGTCGTGGTGGGGATGTTGATGGGGATGAATATGAAAAATGAATCGATTTTTATTTTCCAAACTTATGTCTTTAACTGTGGATGTCGATACCTGTGTCCTTAAGTTATGTTTGTTGGTTGAACTAAGACATGTTATGTTAGTCTATAAATGAATGAATTTGGTTGGTTTTAATACTGTTGTGCTTGTCTAAGATGCGACAAAAGACTACAACTTGGGTAAAAAAATGCAGGAATTCTAGTTATCTTTTAAGCTACAATCCGTGGATGTATACATTCATGAAACCGATTGTAGTTTTTTCACCATGATTACAAGGTTCAGAATTGGTGGATATAAACATACGATATTGACTTATTTTAAGAATCTTTTTCAAAGTTTTGACAGGCTAACATGATCGGTGGATGTGGGAAATCACATAAACCGATTCTTTTTAGTAAAAATGGTATTTTTCTGTATGTTTTTAGGCTAAAATTGGTATGTGCGGATACTCTTATCTAATGATTGTACCAAGATAATTTTTATGTGATTTTACAAGGATAAAACCAGTCTATGTGGACATTGTTATAAGACGATTGTTGGATTTGATTTCAAAATAACTAGTCGTTGAGTGTTTATCTATATAAGGACAACCTCTTTCTAAAGCACATTTTCCCCAAACTTGCAACTTTGAGCCACTCCTACTTCATCCACTACCCAAATAGATCTTGGAATATGGAATGGGAACCGGAAGAAGATATGGATCTTGTGAAATCATTCATTCACGTCTTCCACGAACGTCCAGATGAACGTTATTCAATTTTTTGGAAGATAGTTAGAGAATCATATTATGAGCATCTGAAGAAAAACGAGGTTTATAAAACCACCCATCATCTAGACGATCGTATTGAAATTACAAGATCATGTTATAAGAATACATGATATGGAATCATGTTATACAGAAGCAAAAGCAATTGAAATCATCATGTTATAAGAAAAAGATACAAAATTCAAACATACAAAACAATTTGAAAATTCCTAAGCCTGGTATTATAAAGATCTAAAATAACTAGTAACATAAACTGAATTCAACAAAATCAACAAATAAAAATATGAAGTTATCACTCAATTTACCTAAACTACAATCACTTCTGATGTTTCAACAAAACAATATTCGCTAATTAGAGAATTGTTTAATTTGATCTTCATAACCAACCATACAAAACGATTATAAACTACAAACATGATGTTATTTTTAAACATACAATATGATAACCGAAGAAGAACTAAGGATATAAACTCTAAATTGCAACATCGTTAGATAAGCTCCACAATAACAAGGGTATAAACCTTAACCTGAACAATGTTTGTTTTAGAAAAACGTAAATGATATTCACGTCTATTTAAGATGTGTGTAATAACAATGTTTGAAGAAACGCATTCTTCAACACCGCCTGGAGCTAACAGAATTATAGAAAAGGCGTCCCAATATGAGACGCTACTTAAAAGAGTGTTCAAATTTAGACGCTGCTTATAGTTGCGTCCAGATGCGCATGCATCTTATAATGGCTTTTAGCATCAACGCTACGGATGGTATAAAAGATAACTGAGGGTTTCCCTTATCATGGCTTCACATTCCAATAGAGGGGCTTCATTAATAGGACAAAAATGGGTCCCCCGTTAGTAATTTCAAGAACCTCTTATCCAAAATATTTTCATAATGGCTAAAATAGCCCTCATTTAGTTAGTGTTAATAATTTAATTAGCTAGTGATTAGATTAATAAGTTTCTTTTATACTTAGTGAATAAACTAAATAGATTAGGTGCTAGCTTTGGTGGAAACAAAAGTAGAAGAAAACTTATTTTTTTTGGGATTTCTTATAAAACCCTAGAATTTGATTCAACCAAAGTGAAGAAATCGATGGCTAAAATTGGTGAAACCAAGTAAAAAAATTTGGAAAATTTTAGAATTTCAGATCGGTTTACGGTTGGATCCTTCCTTCATATCCAACCGTAAGGCCGATTTACGGTTGGGTGATTATGAAATCATAACTGTAATTGGTTAGAATTGGGAAAACCCAATCATAAACCAGTTACGGTTGAGTTTTCATTTATTGGAATCAACTATAAACAAGTTACGGTTAGGATTTTGGCTTCTCGTACCCGATCGTAACTCAGTTTTAGCTATTCCTATTACAAATGTGTGGAATGAGTAAATACCAAAATATTTCTACTTTTTTCAGGCGTGTTCAACTTTGTGTAGTTTGGTACATGTATGTGTAAGGCCTTTTGACTTTGTACTATGTGAAGTTTTGGATGGTTGACCCACTGAGTGAATCGGTCAAAAGATAAGCACGTATAATGGATAAATATCTTCTTGGATAAACATACATTCATGAAGAATCATATCTTACCAGATTGGCAGACGAGTATGAATTTTCCATCATGTTGAACTCATGTACGGGCTATAAATAACCAATTGGAGGTAGCCAACTGAGTGTAAGAATTTTGAATTTTGAACAAGCAATAAAAACTCCTCGTGTTCCTTGTTCAGTTTTTGTAAGGATTCATATCAAGAGGATCTACGGTTAACTACATGAAATCGTAACAAACCGTTAGTATACTACGGTTGACAACTTACCATTACAAAGCCAACTGTAACTTTGACTTGAGTAGTATAAAATAATACTAGATTTTATTACGGTTACTTAAAAAATAAATAAAATCAAACCGTATTAAAATTACGGTTGGTATATTTTATATCAAACCCAGCCGTAACTAATTTTTAAAATTTGAAAATGTTGTTACTCAGAGATATATACGGTTAGCTGATAGACGCATTATTGTGTCTAATATGTCTCAATTGTATATATTGTTAGTATTCGATTTTGTATTTATTTTGTTATTTTATGTCTTTGTAGGTATTTTTAGAGAAATAAGATCTTGCGACGAAATTGGCTCGTAATGTGGTGTTTTACACCCCAAGGATAGAGTACTAAAGGCACCCCAGAAATACACCGGAGGAACCCAAAAAAAGTGTTAAAGGCACCCACCAAAATTACTAAAGGCACCCTCAAAATGGATTCAGGGCACCCCTTCTTCTTAATTTGAATTTCTTGTTTTGGCGGGAAATCATTTCATTCACTGGCAGAATTTCAATCAAAGATTTGATGGGGTTGGAGGTAGATTCAAGGGCTGATTTTTGATGGGTAGTTGTGATATGACCTAATAAACATGTTTTGGGCTTTAGCTTCGACTGAATTTGGCTAGATAATCCAAGAGTTGAGAACAGGGCAGTTCGTGCATGGAAAGGATATTCACGGGATTTGGAGAAGTTTGAATGAGTTCTGTGCAAGTTTGTTGGCTTGAGCAACACTTTGGGGCGTGGCAGAGATAAATATGGCAATTTGGCAGCTTTAGAACGCGTGGAGAAATCAAAAATCTGAATTATTTCCTAAACAGGCCGTGAAGAATAATGGAGAATTATATGAAGTTATTACATGAGATTTCGATGTTGTTGGGTTATAAATAGTTGTTGGGGACTCAGAGAAGAGTGGTCGAGAGTTTGGGGACTTTATGAGGGCTGAGGAGTGAGAAATCAAGACGAACAACAAGCTTCCTGCTGCTGTTTTCTGCTGGTGCAGGGAAGAAGAACACGAAGAACATAAGACCCCAAAGAACAGTCGTAACTGCTACAGTGGACGCGACAGTGCGAGGACAGTCTTATATGCTACAGTAACAACATCACTTTACAATTATCGTTCTTTGTAACAAATATAATTGTTAAAAAACCCGATTTTCACCATTTTTTTTCTCCTTTTCATCAATTATAAAACACTTTTGATCATTTATAAAGATGAATTTTGAGCGTGTCTATAATATGAGGAGCTAAACCCCA
>JAJJMB010005785.1:3430140-3477023 GCA_023531105.1 Papaver atlanticum | reverse complement strand
TGAACCTTATGTTATGAAGATTGGCTAAATCCTTAGTCCCAGTACCTTTTGCACCAATTGTAATATTATTGTATATTTTTATTAAATTTAAAAACTTGAATCTTCACAAGTCTCAACGAGCCTTTTACTACAACAAAGTTGAAATCACATCATTAGCTTTTTGAGAGTCGAAACTAACCGTTAAAATATTTACGGTTAGGTTTCTAACCGTAACTACACATGCATTTATTTATTTTTTATATTACGGTTAGGAGTTTTTAGTTTTCTAACCGTAACAGTTTCAGATAATAAAATTATTGTTAGCAAATTGAGGATACCTAGCCGTAACTGGTTTTTCAAACCTACCTAATTTTTCTACTTATTTCAATAAAACAGGGACTTATGGGTTCGTGCCGAATCAAACTTCACAAAACCATTGGGTGCGGTTTAGGAATTTGAAATAGTGCATCGGTTTCATGTTGGTTTTTCTGATTGAGTTATGATTATCAATTTTTCATTGGGTTGTATTCCATCATAATCACTTGTATTGATTAGGAGAAGAGATGAAAGAAAAAGTGATTTTGATTTTAGTTTTTTTTATTGATTAAGTTTAAATAGATGAAAGGGTAATTTAGACTTTTAAATACCTTTAGAACATACCCTAACCAACTAAATAGGCGTTAGGATCGTGCAGGTGGCCCCTCTGTTTGGAATGTGAAGCCCATACCACCCAACCAGGTATTCCCAAAACAGATTAGGGCAGTCCTCAAACCGGGAGGGTGCATATTTTGTGTTTAAGTTCCGGAACCGAAGTATTAGGAGTCCTAATTCCTCATTCGAGAAGGTTGGTTATTCTGCTCACTATGTCTCAGTTCATGGAAGAGCTAAAATCAGCAATGAAGGAACACATAGAGTTCATGTCAGATCTCGTCGAGAGATCCAGTGGAGAGCTTCGTACTGGACTTCAACCCGCTGTTGACATTTTTATTGGTTTCTTCCACGCAATCGACTGGAAGGTATTAAAACTTCTTGGTACTTAGGGTTTGCATTGCATCAAATGTTTACGGTTGCTCAGATTTACTTAGTATTGTGAAGTTGAGATCCAATTGTTTACTGGAACTGTAGGGTTTATAATTTCAAGAATTAGGGATACAAAGTGGGAGTATACTTCTATGCTGAGCTGATCCGTTTTATGCCGTAACTGTGTCGTCTCTAGTGACATTCAAGTCCATAGGAAATGTTGGATTACCAAAAGCGTGTTAAAATTGCCAATTGGGAAAGTTTAAAGGTCGCAGAGGTTTTTGAGTCTCCATTTTGTTTTTGTTTTCAAGCTGGCTAGCTTTGGATATTTTTGTAGGCAATTGAAATTATCTGAAGGGGATGTTAATGTTTTAGCCACACCATAGTCATTCATTGATTTTTTTCAGATTTCTGGTTTATTTGTTCATTTGGTTAAAGATATTATACATATGCCTGTCTTTGCAATTTTGCATATTATTTTTGATATTTGACTCCTTTGTTGAGTTATTGGCTGCTATTTACCTTTATTTGGATAGGCATATTTATCTTCTTCATTCTTGGGAAGCCTATTGTGTCTGACAGTAATTATTCGGTTGGTTTTACAGGAACCTTGGTTAATTGGCTTAATATTGTTCCATGTTGCTTTGCTGCTAACAACCATCTTGTCAAGGAAAAACATCAACTTCCAAATGTGCTTGTTTCTTGTTGCATGTAAGATTCTGAGTCCCTCAACTTCCTTTCATTTGCTTATTATACTATTGTATGCTAACAGATAACTTAGGTTCAGGTTTGCGAAACTCAATGAAATATAGATTTGTAGCAGATATTCTAGCTAGCGTTTGTCATTAAATCAAAATTTAAGAACTTTCTTTAAGAGTTGCCCAAATTATGTTGATGTCCCCGAGTTCGGCCAGAAATACACAATGCTTCTATGTGATGGGCATTGCACCACTATCTTTTTCTTTGTCATCCCTCAGTACTGAAACTGTATGATCTCATCTGGCCTCATAATGTCTACCATGCCTCAGTATTTGATAAACCATTTAGATGTTCATAGGTAATAATGAATTCTATGGACCCACAAAAACTATTATTTTCTTATTTTATATTTTTGATGGAAAAAACTTACATTAGAAAATTTCAAATCTAAGTATGTTATGTTTTTGAGGAAAAGTGCTGAAATATATGCCAGAAGAACCCTGTGAGTGTAGCTAGAAAATGGAAACTACACCTCAAAATATTCTTCTGTTGCTTTCCATTCGATCCGTCTCTATCATCCCTTCTCATGGTTGCATCTCTCTTTTCTTGTATCTCATTTTGTGGACTCAATCTGTTTTGTAGTTTTACGATTACATTTTTTTGATTGATATTTATCATTAGTATTCCAACAACAACCTGTTTTATAAGGTGTTTTTGGCGGAAGTACTTTTCCTTTCGTTGATACACAGGAAAATAACTCTATAGATCAATAAGCTGCCCTGATTAATGAGCTGTATGCGGTCCAGGAAAACCACGCTCTCCCTGGAAATCAGTTTCTTTCAGTCGAAACTACCTATCTTTTACTTCTTCATGATACTGAAAGTTGTATTCAACATTGGTGTTAATGTGCAGTGGCTGGTGTATACTTCGCAGAAAATATTAATACTATTCTTGCTAGCAACTGGAAAAGTTTTGCAGGTCAGAATTATTTTGATCCGCGTGGAATTTTTCTGTCGGTACTCTGGTCTGGGCCTCTTTTGATCATTTCAATCATAGTCCTGGTTAGTAATCTTTAACCAGTTCTTATTTATTTTCATCACCCACCAGGTGGTTGTTGCCTTCATTTATCTCGATACTTTTTATGAATGTGTTATTATCCACAGGTAAACACACTCTTTTCATTATGCCAACTAATGGTTAAGTGGAAAAGAGCTGAGCTCAAGCACAAGGCAAGGGCTGCTCGTAACAAGCAGGAATGATATATTTACCTTGTATTCCATGTTTAGAGTACACTTTGTAACATTTTCATATCTTCAACTATTTTGCTTGTTTATCTTGCAAGAGTTTTTTTTTTTTCTTCCTTTTCCTCCTTTTATTGGTAAATTATGAATTTTGTTCCGGCTGTAGTTGTTCTGTATACAGTTACTAACCTTGTAACATACTCTTCAACTGAATATTATAAGATTTTCAAAGGGGGAAGTTATAAACATGCCTTGGACAAGTTTTAGTTGTCTCCAACACTGTAATAACTGGAAATATTTTTTTTGCTTGCGTGCTGCTCGATCATTTTTTGATCTAGCCGAATCATAACCAATCAATGGGGAAGTATGAATGACATTTAATCAATTCTCTAAATTTAGACAAGTTTTTTTACTTATCAAGTGTTTAGTAAGTATCATATAAGAACTATCAATATGTTCAATGGTTGGTTGTGATGTTGCAAGATCAAAAATACAGTAATAACCAAGCAGTCCTGTTGAATGTATATGGCGGTATAACGTAAATTAACTTTTCTCACTCCCTTGCACAACCATGCCCGAGATAACGTAAATTTGCGGCAGCCCGCAAAAAGGAGGAAACTATATGGAAATGGTCGGGGCCGCAAAGCAAAATAAGGGTAAACGCAAATCCAATAAAGAGGCAATTCATTGCAAACAATGTGAACAGTGAACAAGTTAGGAGAACAAGATAGCATTACTTTTACAAGTAAACTTAATTATATAACAAGATCAGGTTTAGCCATTACAAATTTCTGAAAATAATTTTCCCAAACATGCTCAAATTAGTAAAACAAAAAACAGAACATTCTTATTATCGACAGACAAATATTCTTTAATATGCTTCAAAAAAAATAAAAAAATAATAATAATTCTTTAATCATTGTGCGTCGGCATTGTTTATCGAATTAGGAGAAACTAAACTCGGCATGTAAATCTCCGCCAAGAAGAATTTTCGAACGCCACGAATTTTTATAATTCTAGCTCTTTCAGAATTTGGGTCATATATTACCAAAGTGCTTCTATCCTTCTCGAATAAAACCTCACCGTTCTTGAAAGCCTGTACTGCCTTGAAACCTCTAACGTGACGAAATAAAGATGTTTGTTGGGCATTGATGGTGAACAGTAAAGTCCAAGATTCACTCAATCGGTAATCTTTCGCCACCCACACATCAAGACTCATTTTGTTGCCTTCACTAACCAACAAGCAAAGCCGGCCTTCCAACGTGCTCATATTTGTTATGTGGAACTTGTTGTCAACGATGTGTTTTGGTTTCATTGTTTCACTAAGTGTCTCATTGCTAATATCGAAGGATATAAGAATTTGCCGACCTTCCGTCCGGCAGTAGAATATCCAATGAATCGCTCCATTGACGAACACCCCAGGCGCTGCTCCGTGATAACTAGTTAATCCGCAGAGGTAAGATGGGAGGTTTAGTATGCTTTTCCATGTATCTGATAGTAATGAATAGACGTTCACCGTATGACTATATTGGCCATCACCATAAGCGCTTTCCATTTTAACCAATTTGTAATCTTCGACTTTGCTGTCGTAACCAAATCCGTATCTGCTGGATAACTGATATGCTTTGTTGTGTGAAAGTTCCATCGGTAAGGCTGGTGGCGGCACCAGCTTGTGATGCTTAGTGGAGGGATTCCAATAGAAAATTTTGTCTCCATTAAAGATCACACAACATAAGCCATTACAAGACCCCAAACTTTGAATACATTCCGATGTGTCAAAGGGGTAATTGATTTCCGAGACCTGCTCTTGATAACATGCCGGCGGCAATCTTGACGGCGAGGACATTAATGATTCATAACAATCATCTACAAAGTGAACATGGTTTGGTCCGGTAATCATGAGATTAAAGTTTTTGTTTTGCATAGAATAATTAAGATGCATTTTCACAAAATGAGAATCACTAAATAACTTACACCATGATTTGCATACAGTCTTGAATCGTGAAATATCTTTACCGCTAACTTTGAAAAGATATTGACGATGATATCGTCGGGAAAGCTAGACATACCTGTTCTTCAATAATTCTCGTTACCACTGATCAAACTCGGAAATGAAAATTAAATTAAAGTAAAAAATAAAGTAAGAATGAGGAGTAATGTTGTTTTAGAGGGAAGATAATATGAGATTAGATGCTAATCACTTTCTCTTAAATATTGCAAGTCTCCTTTCAATCAGTTATAGGAGGTACAAAAACTTCTTTGGAAGTCTTCTGATGTACGTGGTAACCTGCAATTGCTTATTCAACGGTGACATGCCCCATAAGAAAATGTCATATGTCAAAAAAACATAATACACACATCTTGATCAAGTTGGATTAAAATTAGAACGTCACCGAGATGGGATGCGACCCTTGATTTAAATATACTAGATGATGACACCAAATTATGATTTAATCGGCTAATTCATGCGCGCGATGTGTAGTTGTGGCCAGCGTGTCTATGTATTTACATTAAGAAACTAGCATACAAATGACATTTAGAAATTAGAAACTAGAATACAAATGATATTTAGAAAGAATGCTGGTGTGACAAGGTCATCTTTTGTGTGCGTACGAGGAAAGGGGGGCGGTTATTTAGAAAATAGAATACAAATGATATTTGGAAAGAATGCTGCAGTGACAAGGTTACCCTTTGTGTGCGTACGAGGAAAAGGGGGCGGTTATTTCAACAAATCTGAAGCAGAAAAGGTCATTCATCTTTTAGGCTTGGCTGGTCTAAAAGAGTTGGATTTCGTGGGATACAAGTAAGGCTGCACAAGGGCCGGTCCGAGTTTCTTATAGAACCGGTCCCTGTACCTGGTGTTGACCGGTACCTCATTTTGAGGACCGGTACTTATACTTGTACCCGGACTTGTACCTGTACCTGTAAGACCGGTCCGGTTCAAGACCAGTACCGGTTTTTTACCCAATTCAGATATTGCTTCTTCCCAATACAGCTAACACATTCTTCTCATCTTTCGTAATTTCAAGTAAACAATCCAATGCTTTATATTTCGCTTCCAAATGACCGATCTGAAGCCGATCTAATAACTCCTGTAAATTTGATTGAATCGAATTCTCTAATTCACTCTTGGAACTAATTTTAGCATCATTTATAATTATAAGAACCAAGGAATTTATGAAATGAAAATCGGACTGATATGCCCAAGGGTAACCCCATCTCATGAACAATTAAAATACCCATTGTCCAGATTGTCAGATCTATTAGAATTGGCAATCGGAGACTGGTAGCACTTTTGGTCTTGACACACGATATCCCTTTGAAGAATTTTATCAAACAGCTCTTGTGCCAATGCCACCTTCATGCTTTTTTCCCTTCCAAATGAGTAAGCAACGTACTCCAGTTTTAATGAACACCCCTTCTTTTGAATTCGCAAACAACTAATTAAATCCATACGCATGTCTAATTCATTCAAAACTATCAAACAAACCTTAATCTCATCCATTCATTATCAATTTCAATGGTAGAAAATCCCAACTCATCTAGTGATTTCACGACCACTACCAGATGATGAATACGACGAATTGAACGGTGACTATTTTGGACTTGAATAATCATCTGAAGAAGAATATGATGGTGGTGGTGGTATCCTTCTCTGTAACGAAGAAGAAGGTGGTGGTACAACGAAAGAGAGAAGAAAAACATACGAAGGGAGTGAAATATATTTACTCTTAACCTAAAATCAACAACCAAATTTAAATTTATTAATTTTATCGATGGTTAATATTGATCGGTTCTTTGGGTACCGGTTCAGTCGGGAATCATAGTAGAACCGGTGCATGTACCCCTTCTATACTGGTTCTGAAAATGGGAACCGTTACCTGTACTCCCTTCACCGGTACCGGTTTCGTTCCGTTCTTTTTTTTTCCGGTTATGGTCCGGTATACCGGTTCCGGGCCGGTTCCTGTGCAGCCTTAGATACAAGTTTACATGGTCCAGCAGAAGGATTGACAATTGGTTGACAGAAGCTAGACTAGATACAGTGCTGGCTAGCTACGATTTTTGCGATCGCAACAAGAAAGCTACTGTTAAGCTCGTCGTGGTTGCTGTAGGCTCAGATCATTCGCCAATCATGTTCAATACAAACTATTAACCTAACTCTGGCCACAAACTCTCAAAGTATTGGGCATTTGGCTCAATGATCAATCATGCTTAGGCATCATTTCTACAACTTGGAACACTCATGTTTTAGGCAGCAATGCTCATAGAATAGTTAGAAAACTCAGCACCACCAAAAACAATATCAGGCTTTAGAATATACACTCGTTTGGAGATATCAGAACCAACATCGGTAGAGCCAAAAACAATCTAGAAAGAGCCATTTCTGATCAGAATCTTACTAATAGGTCCCATGAAATAAGAAAGTAAGAGGAAACTCTAGCTCATTAGTACAAAGTAGAGGAGATCTTATGGAAGGACAAGAGCGGGGAACAAGATATTCGGTTGGGGGATAGAAATACAAGTTACTTCCACAAAAAAACTCAGAAGGAGTAGAAATATGATTGAAGCAATCAAAGACCAGCATGGGAATTATATTGGGTGGAAGGAAAAGAATGTGTAACAACAACAATTACTGAGCACTTCAGAAAAGTTACTACTACCTCTAATCCGATACCGAGTACGGACTATATGAACATGCTTCCCCAGTTAGTTAGTTCCGAAGATAACATTATGCTTACTCATAGCCCATCTTTAGAGGAGCTAAAACAGATAGTCTTTTCCATGGAACCTAACACATCTCCAGGACCAGACGGCTTTACTCCAAGGTTCTTTCATAAAAATTGGGAAGTGGTAAAGGAAGATGTTTTCAATATGGTCACTAGTTTCTTTACTTCTAGATTCATTTTGAGGGAAATAAATGTTACTTTATCCCTAATTCCTAAGATAGAATTCTCGTAGTCAGCTAGTGACTATAGACCCATTAGCTTGAGTAACATTGTGTACAAAATGATTTCCAAAACTCTAGCAAATAGGTTAAAATGTCTATTGCGAAATATTATCTATCCCTACTAATCCACATTTGTGCCGGCTAGGCAGATTTCCGATAATATGCTAATTGCGCGTGAAGTAATACACACTATGAGAGCTCAAAGGGGTAATGAATTCCTAATGGGCATCAAGATCGACATGTCAAAGGCATTTGACAAGGTCGAGTGAAAATTTATGTTAGATGTCATGAGAAAATTAGGTTTTAGTGAGGAGTGGTGCAATCTGGTTAACCAATGAATCAGTACTGTCTCTTATTCAATTGGTTAATGGTGTACTCGGGTACCAATTTGTCCCTTCTAGAGGCCTTCGGCAAGGCGATCCTATATCTCCTTACCTCTTTATATTGTGTATGGAAGTATTGTCTAGAGCTATATCAATTGCTGATGAATCTAATCTTATTTATGGGATAAAGGTGGGGTTTAATGCACCACTAATATCCCATCTTCTTTTTGCGGATGACCTTCTGGTCTTTTTTTCTGTCAACTCTTTAGAAGGCGGAAATATTTTAAAACTTTTTACTGATTTTAGTAATGTGTCGGAACAGTTGATAAATTTTGAGAAGTCTGGGATATTTTTTAGTACCAATTCTCATAAGGTCAATATTGATACAATCAGTAACATTTTGGGAGTTAGTAGGGTAGCCCTGAATGACAAGTACTTAGGCTCCCCATTATTCACTCACACTTCTAAAGTTGGTTCTTTTCAAAATGTTATCATCGGAGTAAAAAAAACTTCAAATTTGGAAACCTACGAGTCTTTCTTGTGCTGCGCTAAGTCCACTTTGATACATACCTCAACAACTGCTATTCCTATATAGCAAATGAACTGTTTTAGAGTTCATGTTGCGGTGTCGGGCAAAATCAACATGATCCAAAAGGATTTTTTTTTGGAAAAGATGTCTCAATCTCTAGAGGAGTCTATTTGAAAGCCTGGACAGATATATGTATTCCCAAGGACATGAGGGTATGGGGTTCATTAATCTGCATACTTTCAACAATGACTCGAACCACAGAATCCATTGCTAGCAACAAGAAGAACTTGATGCAATATTGGTCTCACATATCTTTTCTCGAACATTTGTTGTACGTGACTTTAACCATAGGGATGTAAGCAATGCTGTTGATTTCAAAGTTATTCTATATCTCCTTTCCCACACAATAGAAACATAACTCAAAACCATATCTCAGAAACCAATCAATCATTCTATATCGGAAGCCACATGTTTCAAAATACCAATCAGAACTGTATAATTAACATGACCTTATCAAATTTAAACCAAGATTCAATGTCAGTAACAATTTCTTCCTTATTCCACTTCTTCATGATATAAATTACCAAACTTAATTTTTTTTATTTTTGTGAAACTCCTCTTTTTCCCCCAATTCGTTGATCCCTCCAAGTGTATGTACCTCAACCTCTCCCTTGAGATACTAGATGTGGCGTTGGATATGCTGGTAACAGTGGAGGTATTGGCGATGTGGATCAGTTGTTGTTGTTGGTGGTGTTGAGAACAACAATTGAAGAAGATGTTGTAATTAATTGGAAGACATGATGAACTGAAGAGGAAGAAAAGGCTGTCGGTGGAGAGACGATAAAAAAGGGTATTTTAGTAAGTAGGATATAATCAGTTGTAAAGGTTGGATGAAATACCCAAAAGGATATTAGGACCATAAAATTAAAATTTTTGTTATTTAAACCAAGGTCATATTGTGCTTGTCCTCGGAAATTCGAATCCAAAGGTTATTTGACCAATTTTGTGTAAGGAAATCAACCGTCTTTTAGGAAGAAAATACAATTAAAGAAAAGAGATATTTTGTAAAAGGGTCGTATGTTTATAGTGAAATTAGGGTCTGAGTCGTAGAACATGTCGTTGATGCATTAGGGTCGTAGACTAACTTTGACCGTCTAACTTATTACCTAAATACCCTTATGAAATGAACAAATGACATTAAATGATAACCTAGTTAACATTTTAACAGTTTTTACACAGACATTTCAACGAACATCTTAACTTCACAATCAAACATCGTCCTTCCACCATTGATAGAAGAAATGCAATTTCATTTCTATCGATTTCTATATATCCATTCAACTTCTATATGTTCTCGAAGTATGTAATATTAAACGTGAGCTTTCATCTACTGCTACGAAATCAAAGTTCATGGGGAAGCTAAATCACTAAAATGTCTAGTAACAGATTTCTCCAAAATGTCAAACGATGTAATCTTTGTATATGGACGGAAGGAAAAACCATATGTAATCTTTGAATAACTACCATTAGCCCCACCTGACCTGTGTCTTGCATCCAGAAACATGATTACCACTTCACCTTGAAAGTAGTAGTGCTATTAAGCTCGTCGAAATAACCAGAAAAATAAAGAATTCAAGGTAATACCCATTATAACTTGCTCATGGGTCAGTGATCAAATGATCCAAAGAGCAATAGATATCTTCAATAACAATCACCGATTAGCTTTGTGCCGTAGCGAAGAGTTTTCTTAGAGAGATTTACTTTTCATTACTGAATCCATCCATTATCCATATTTAATACACTTTAAGTCCATTAGCTATTATTAACGCCCGTTCACTGAACCCACAAGAACGGAAGACTTGACACGAGCTTCTGAAAAAATAAATGGAAGAAGAAGATGGAAAACGACGAGAGGCTATATGATTTGAAGATAATCAGAACCAGACCTGCTTTGAACCGTGGTCAGCGCTAGTCAATCGATGGTCAGGGTGCTTGGTAAATTAGAAATGGACATTTAACAGCTTACTAACAGTCTTCAGTTAGTCCAGAACTTGAGCACCACACTGTATTAAGTCACTATAAACACTAGCCTACTATCATACTTCGAACTGGACGGTTGTTGAGACCGAATCAATTAAACGAGCAATTTATCTTCAATCACGCTCCTTTAAGTCTCTTGGATTTTGCAAGACCCTATGCAACAAGATTCCCATAACTGACGTCCTTTACAGGCCTAGGAGTTTCTTCAACTTAGGTGAATACTTTTATGACTATTTTGCTTCTAACAGAAAGCATATTTGATTTCCTTCAGAAAGATATTCAATCAAGGTATGGAAATCCATATGCTTATGAGGGATCTTCAATAAAACAAGATATCAAGCAAACTCAAGATTAGGTTGAACTTATTTTCTTCAAAATTTATAGAGATGCCTAATCAATTCTAGATCACAAGAACAATCTAAACAAATCAAACCAGAAGTGATTTAGATATCTATCTCGTGGAATCACAAAGTCTAAGACGAAGAGAACTTTGTGATTTATATCATTCAAGTTCATGATCTAAAGTTTCGAGAACTTAGAAGATCAATAAGAAAAAAATCTGGATAACAAGAACTAATAGGTAAAGTATAATCTAACCGGGCTTCACGAATCCCTTGGTGAAGCCTTTCCAAGTCGTAAACCTAATTATGTTGGTCATAGAAAACCTAGAGTTTCAGAGGACGACTCTAGTCTGCAACTAAGACACATAAGTGTCGGGATTGAATTTCTAGTATGCAGGGAGTCCTCTATTTATATTGATGAACAACCTTGGTAGCTCACAAAAAAAGCTAAGTTCGTGAACTATTTCCTTGATAGAACTGCCAAGTAAGCGAAATTTATCTATATAGATTATGCATGAAGAATGTCATAAGTTTGTTTTGAACTACAAAGAAGATGTATGCAACCAAAGTGCACCATATGGTTTTCCGGTGAGCTACGGTTAAGTAGTTCTGAATCTGACAAGCTTAATTTGTTATAAGACCAAATCAGTTCGTGAACTGTCAAAACAATTTGTATACTGCAAAGTCGTCTCGTAACTTTTAGAGTTTTTATATTAACAAGTAAGCGAATTGTGCAAAACAGTTTTTGTACTTGAAAATAAAAAGTGTACATGAGACATCAAAAATTGACCGATCCGCGAACTGAGCAAATCATTTCGTGTATGCGAGTTAATTAAGATATTCAAAATCAAGTCTTCATATTTATAAGTTTAAGTTCGTGAACTAACAAAACAACTTGTGAACTTTAAGAAATAACTTGACTACTCCTTATAGCTTGCAATTTTCTTTGCAAAGTTCATTATTATACTAAAGTCATACGACATGTATCAGTAGATAAACGGTAGATAATATGAGTAAATAAGATAGTCACTCTTCGCATACCTTTGTTGATGAAGTTTTTGTTGATGCTGTCTTCACTCTTGTATCTTCAAGGTCTATTGGTGACAAATGTTACAGAGAAGACAAATGGTGATAATATTTTGTAACCTTCTATCTAACCTATCTGTAGCTGAAAAGCATTATTGACTACTAGATAATTCGGATTGCAAAGTCTAAGACCAATCTTATAATTTAGGTTGTAATGTTTCCAAGATAATTAGGATTGCAAAGTCTAAGACCAACCTTGTTCTTTCCTAAAATCTAAGCCAACTTAAAAGCAGGTGAACCATTTATCTGAGCATGCCATTTTACTTGAATTAGTTCCCAGCATGAATTTTTTCTAAAACAATCCATGTTAAATTTAAATGGTTCGTAAGTAGACACGTCATTCATAGAAGTAAATAACAAGCTATGAAAATGATCACTACCTATGCAAACTGAGTGATGGACAAAATTATGAAGATAGTTATTCATCTAGTTTATACTAGATATTGCACGGTCTAGTTTTCAATAATCAATTTTTGACCTTTTCTTATATTCGTCCAAGTGAAAGGATTACCAATAAAAAGCATACTATGAAGACATGCATATCAACCAAAAGACCGTCAGCATCCAACTGAGTTTGAGAAACTACATTGCCTCCTTATTTTTTATCTCTAGAGAAGATGAAATTTATATCACCATCAATGATCCAAGAGTTGGTACTTTTTTGAGTTATAGTTTGAAGATAAGCCCATTGTTCTATTCCAATATTATCGTTATCATTATACATGGAGGATATGATGGGAAAATTGGTTCGTACATCAATTTTCACCAAACAATTAAAGATATTCATATTACAATCAAGGAATTTTTAAGCAACACCATCTTTTTGTTATATAGCCCCATATCCTTTAGGGCTACCAAGGTTTTGTGGCTTATAGACCTTGGGACATCCTAACTTTGTAAGTGGGTTTTCGAGATTAGTTAGGCCCATGGACTTTAACATGATATCAGAGCCATACCCCCACTCAATGATATCCATATCCATGGTTTCCGTGCCATTCCATCCGTATCCGTGTTCGTGACTTTTGTGCCACTTTGTCCTACCATGGTTTCTATACAATTCTATTCTGTGTTCCATGGATTTCGTGTCATTTCGTCCGTGTTTCCCTAGTCGTTGAGGGGGTGTTAAATAGCCTCACATCGCCTAGGGAAACCTAGATTGTGTGGTTTATAGAACTTGGGTAATCTTATGCAAGCCAGTTTTTGAGGTTAAGTATTTTTATGGACTTTAACACTTCTCACATGAGACTAAATCGCCCGGAGAGGCCAATTGGACTGCAATAAAATATATATTTGGATAATTAAAAGGAGCTATGAGTTGTTGTAATTTCTCTGTTTGGTATTTAGTTTCAGACATGAAATCAATATCATGATTGTTGGATCCCACAAGTTCTCTAAGATGGTTCCTTGTGAGTTTACTACCAAAACCATAAACATTCCAAGAAACAATTTTTATCTTTATAAAAAAGTTTGTTTACCAGATGTTTTGGATATGAGTAAAGAAGCGATAATAAAATTGAAGCCGTAAAAATTTATGGAAATGATAAGATATGTAATGTCTAAAGATTACACGAGTCTCCTTTGCATTGGTTTTAGAATTGTTAATCCCAACAAAAACTTTTTTATGTAATTTAGTTGAGGCTATTGTTGTTGTGGGTATTGTATTTTGAGTGTCAAAGTTAAACATAGAAATAGTTGGAATGGATTTATTAGTTTTATAGATGTAACAAAAAAAATTTCTTTCCAAGTATAACGGACATTTTAGCCTCAATATATATCCTCTTCACGTCGGTTCTCATACTGGTTGGTTCTCATACAGGTTAGTTATAACCTTTAGACCGTATACTACAATGTCATCTTTAAGGGGAACAAATGTGTTAGCTTTGATATGTTTCTTGCATTTTGTTTAGGGGCTTGCATCATAATTATTACATTAGGTTGTACTGCTTGATGCTCCGATCGAAACACTTGTATGAATGGGGCCATGCCTATAGACAGAATATGTGTTAGTATTAACATTTCTTCTGACCACTTCTACAACTTCAAAGAGATGTGGCTCTTGTGGGCTACTTCTAAGAATATGACATGATCTTTGCACTTAGCCTAGTTATAATTAAGAACGTAACAATTCTTTTAGGGTAATTCCAGGAATGCAGCATGATCTCTGCATTTAGCCTTGTTATGATTAAGAATATAACACTCTTGACAAATGCTACGAGGATGCTTCTTATGGAATAACCTTATCCAACTTGTTACACCTGCCACGGTAACAACCATGACAGCTCTTCCGAGGGGATTACTTAAACTGACTTTTATACAAGTATTTCTCCGGAAGTAGGGGATCCATCTGATTTCTCTAAGGCTTGGACCTCTCCTATGATACTTCTGAACTCCTTTATTGTCTTCATGTTAAGATGTTCTGGCAGCAGATATTTCAATTGAATCCAGAAGCATCGATGCTTCCAGTCCAACGTTTTTTAAATAACATAAGGAACAAAATCATATAAGATAACAAGATTCCCTCCAATGCTCCGAGACCTTTTTTCAAATATTTTGTCCAATTGGACCCAATTTTCAAATTTAAATACTATTACATTTTGACAAATTTATATGATGTTTAACTCTCCGGCATGTATGAATGACCATGTGAACTTGTGCAGGAATAAATCCTCTTATATGTGGTACATCATACTGGTAATTAAATAGAGGTTGTATCTGATAAAGATCAACAATAATTATTTAAAGCAAGTTGCCTCTCATGTGGAATCTACGCTTAAAGTGTACATCAGAATAAACACATTCATCAATAAAATAATCATGCATCAACTTCTCATGGTAAAAATGTCGGTCTCGTCACATCCATCTCCAAGTGAAAACTTCATCAAAGTTAAAATCCCATAGTATTGTTCCTGAATATAATTGCAACATAGTGTTTCGGCGCCTCCTAGCCTCGGCCGAGTCTTCATTCAATTGTCTCGGAATCTTCATATAACTTTCTTGCTCTTCTTCGTATAAATTCATATCCATTTTCCTTTTCTCTTCAGAAGGATCAATATCAGGATTTTATTGTGGATTTTTTTTAAAGTGAATATAAGAGAAAATTGATTTGTAATTTTGATTAACGTGGTGTGAAGTTTTTATTAGGAGGAGAAAAAGTAATTGTTGGAAATTTATCGTTGGTAATAATATATCCGTTTGCGACAGAACCATGTTGTGTCACCCAGTGATCCAGGTGAAGCCACGCAGTCAAACCTCTGTCACGTGATATATGTTGTGACGTTGATTACCTTTTTCCATAGCGAAAAATTCGTTATGCCCATCCACGTCACGTAGCTAAACAAATAAACTTATTTGAACATTTTCATAAAATTTTCCCTAAGGTAATTCAGTGGCGGAGCTACTTGAGGACTAGGGAGTCCTCCCTAGAATCTCAAAATTGCCTATTTAGCCATTGTGTTCTAAGATTATTTTGTATTTGTCCCCCTTAAATATTCTAAAATTACAATAATGTGTCTAAATACTAGCAAATTTTACAATTTTTGTTATAATTTGTTTTGAAAGGGGTTAGTCAATTGGGAGTAACAGAGATATTGAGAACTTTTTATACAAGAGATTTTGGGTGACTCTCTGTGATTTTAGAGATTTTGGGAGACTCTCTGGATGATTTTCAAGGAATTATGGTGATTCATAGAGACAACAAAACATATATGAATTTCACCTTACATACATGAAACAAGCAGTATATTTATTTTTCTTCAAAATTAATATATGAATAATTCAATGAAAATGTATAAGTTCGTGCATGGCTAATAGAACTGTAACCATTTTTCCAATAAAAATCAATACGAGACGAACATAAGGGATTTGAATCTCTGGTAAACCTATTGAGTTTTGGATGACATCATTTTTTTTAAGGGTTTAATTGTAGCTTATTTGGTTTTTGTTTTTAATTTTTTGATATTTAATCCTTAAAGAAAAAAGTCTCTCAAAATATCACCTATCTTGGACAGATTTGTTGTGACGGACTGGAGAATTACGCCTGGGCGCGCAGGCCATAACTTCCCCGATGCGCCATGATGATGCTACGATCCGGGCCTTAAAACTAGGAAAATGCACGTCCATTTTCCCTTGCAAGCATGCTCGTGGAGCTTGATACAACTAACTTAGCTTTCACACCGTTCCAATCTTACCCTTGTCCGCAAAAGGGTGTAAGGACATAAGGCCAAGGCCAATGCATATTGCATGCATCTCTGGCTTCCGAGTGTCTTGCCTCAACGTAAGGAATTCATCACTGAATTTCCTATCTAGCTGAGAAACCGTCACACTTCCTCTTCACTAAGCTTCGACATTGCTGAGAGTATGCACTTGTCTTGCTCGTGCCAAGGGTGCATCAATCAGGCTAATGTTGTACTCTCCTTCCTTAGGCTTATGCAAGCTCCGCTAACTTGCATATCGATGTAGCTTACTTCCGAAGCCATGCCCAATGCGCTATCGGTATATGCCTAAGTCGGACGGCTTGATAGGAAGTATGAGCATCCATTGGCTGGCATGCAACTTGCCTCATCAAGTCTGGACACAATCATCTCTTGCATCGGGCTACCGAGCTTAGATGATATGAGGGGCCAGTCTGTCGCAATCATCTCACAATTAGATGATATGAGCGACAAAGTGCTGGACCGGCAATGCTGCAACTCATTGCGGCTGCCTACGTACCCTTCCCTACTCTAAAGGGATCAAGCACAAACCGTAGTTCATCCGCGAAGGGACAACAACTTAAACCAACTCGTTTGCAAGGCCGTGGCTAAGCAATAATAGTAATGGCCTGGTCCGTATAGGCCGTTCCGTCATGATGCACAATGATTATGCATTATCGAGTCCGCGGCGTGGCATTGTGATGCCTTCGCATCATATGCCCAATTGGCAACGTTACGGAGCTATAAATGAGACTTAAACATCATTTATACTCTTCCAGCTAAGCTATGAAGCTTACTTGGTGCATGTGATCTAATTTTGAATAGTGGTAGTAAAAGGTTCGTAAGACTTGTGAAAGCAATTGAATTTAGACTTATTTAAACTAAAAGTAGAGAAAATTTAAATCCAAAATTGTTTTTTTTTTTAAGATTGAAAATAACCAAGACACTAGATTCCACTATTACACATGAATGAATGATGATAAAAATTCCAAAACTCTAATTATTTTTAAAATCTCTTTTTCTTAATTCACAAATTATCAAGCATATTCTCAAACATTAATTGTATCCCTTAAGCATAGATTATCTAACCAAAGTATAACCTATCTAATTGAATCACAACTAATTAGGAAAAATTATGCAAACAATTAAAATTCTGCAAAGCAGTGATTTGAGTGAATTATAAATTGCAAATTAGAGAAAAGTAAAATAATTACCAATTATTCATGCAACAATAGCTTCCTCCGTGCCTTGATTACGCGAGAATTAGCTCATCATTATCATGGAAACATGCTCAAAATTCATCTTTATTAATGCTCAAAAATGGTTCACAAATGATGAAAATGGGAGAAAAATGATAAAAAACCGGGTTTTGTAACACTTATATTTGTTACAAAATCAATTGTTACAGAAAACGATAAAGGAATACCGTCACAAGCACTGTTGAAGAACGACGGTCTTTAAGGGTCTTATGTTCTTTGTACCTCCTTCACCAGCAGAAAACAACTGCTTCCTGTAAAAAAAAAATCTCGGAATTTTGATGTTCTAAACGTCTCCCTATTCTCTCCCTGAACTCTCTCCCCTTCTATGAGTCTCCTACACTCTTTATATACCCAACTGCACCAAGAATCTCCCATAATAACTCGGAAAATATCTGTAATAATTCCCATGTAATCACCGGAATAATTTCCTGAATCAACTTCTTCACACGTCTGCATGTACTCCGCATACACTCAACAGCCTCAAAAACGCTCCATAAGAAGTGTAGCACGCTTCAAACTCATGCAAACCTTCAAAAGATGAAGTAAAAATCCCGAGAATATCTCCAAAAACAAACGTGCCCTGTTTTCTTCCAAATCACACCACACTTCTATTTTCTCGAAATTAAAGCTCTTACCATCTCTGTTTCGATCAAACAGGCTGGTCTCAACTAATTTGAACGAGAAAAATCTCCCCAAATCTTCTCGACTTTAATGAAGAAAATCCTCCCATACACGTATTCCCTGTTTTCTCCCACGCGTGATTGTAGCCAAAGTTAGTTGATTCTGACAACATTACAACCCTGTTTAGTCAAAACAGGATATTTAATGCCAACTCCAGCTATTTAATCTCCTTCAAACTCGTCGAAATCTCCACTGCAAACTCTCGGGTTTTCAAGAACCAATTTCCCGCCAAAAACGAATTCAAATGAAGAAGAAAGGGTTGCCCCTTTTCCAACAGTTGGGGTGCGAATATCAGGTGGGTACCCCTTATCAACTGGGTGCCCCTTATCCAATATGGGAGTCCGCTTAGCAAATGTCCTCCGGGATGCCTTTTACAACTTTTCGAGCCGATTTCCCTACAAACACATAAAACACCATAATAAGTACAAAAATGGGTACTAACAATATACACAATAGAGATGAAAATAGACACATAAATACGTCTATCAGCATGGTCCGCATATGCACCTTCAACCACGTGCCCCCCCCCCCCCCCCCCCCCCCCATATATGTCTTAATGACATTTCTACAAGTTAGAATAGGGGAGCAAATTGACATGCTTGCTTCATTATTCATGTGCTATGATTGCGCAATATTCGTTCGGCCATCCCTCTTTGGCCTGATGCACAATGGTTGTGCGATATTAGATTTAAGCCAATAGTCTTCATAATGCGCAATGATTACGCTGCAAACTCAAGGCCACCTACCCAACTGGCCTAATGCATCATGATGATGCAAGATTTGGCCCTTTGCCAAATACCAAACATAATGCGCCATTTTGGCACAATATTGACCTTAATCCAATCTACCTCTTACCAAACAACGGAAGCTTTGGATGAAGCTTCATCTCAGGCCATAGCGCATCTTTTAGCATGCACCATGCTAAAAACACGGGGTGTTACATTTTTTTTTAGATTTTTATGGTATGTTTTGTAATAAAAGTCTCTACAAGTCTCTCAAAACCATAAGTCATTGATTTCAAATTCCAAATCCAACAACAGAGAATTCTCATGACTATTAGAAAGTCACGATCCAATAACTGAGATTGTTTGAGATTTTGAAAAACTCTCTATTGACTAACAAGATATTTCAAAAGTCTCTAGAATTCTTTTAATATCTCCACAAATGTCAATTAACTAACCCCCTGTTAAAATGTGCTAGTAACAGGTTTGAAAGGTATAAAATTTCTTATATATAAGCATCAAATGTTCGTGGAAACTAAATAGAATTATCATAAAATTAGAGCATTTAACAATTTAGATGCCATCTATTATAGCAAAAAAAACGTCAAAAGAAAATTGTGTGGCCTAGGCCGTCAATTCTCTATATAATAACAGAGTTTTTAAAATCGATCTCATTCACCGGAGCTCCTGGTTGATTCTCGCTTCTGGTTGATTATGGCCCCGTTTTTATTATTTTTTTGGTAATGTTGCTAATATTTTAGGAAAATATTTTTTTCCAATTAATCCAACAAAAATATTTACCAAAATAACTAAATCTAATAAAATTTTATAAAATTACCAAAAATACAAAAATAAACGTCTATAATACATCTAATTTTGGAGCAATTATTTCAAAGAGTATAATGTTGCCAAAAATACATTAAATCAATAATCAATCACGCGTTCATGATTTCATCATAAAAAATCAAAAAATTAAATCAATCATGCATCAGAATCAATCACATTTCAATGAATTAAAAAAATGCAACAAAAAAAAATGTTCAACGTCTAATGTCCAGTTACAGCTTTCAGAATCATTCTTTTCCTAATTACAACTCTATTCTATTAATTAAAATTAAAGAATACGACTACACTTTCGCTGAGAATTATTAAAAAATAAAATTGATCGTGGGTACTAACCTTTTAAACCGACGTTGTGTCTTTCTTTCGAATTTATTTTTTGGTGTTGCTGTCCAAAAGTAAAAAATTACGGAATTATTAAAATCTGAAACAAGATTAGAATCTAAAGCGAGCCAATACAAAAACGATCATACAAAAATTCAAGCAATGACAAAGTAATAAACCTCATTTTCATATTATTTTTCTTAATTCTGTTTATACCATAATTAAAAATACAACAAATTTAAAATAAAAAATAAACTAAATAAAACCAATTTTCTAATTTTGTTATGTTTTGATATGTATTATATTTTTTATACAAAAATATTTGCAACCACTAATTATGATGATGTGAGAATAATTTAGGTATCCTAAAAATCCGAAAATAAAATATTATAGATATCTTCAATACATTCCATTTGAAAGAAAAAAAACCCTAAATTAATTAAGTTCTTCAACATAATTAAGTTCCTAAACAGTGTGTAAAAATAGTAAAAAATATGAAATATATCTTTCATAAGAAAATATTTGGACCACTACTTATGGTGGTATATGAGAATAATGTAGTTATCCAAAATTACAAATTTTTTTTGTTTTTTGGGATGTTGTTTCCTAAACTAGGGATTTTTTCCCCTAAACCGAGATTTTATTTCTTTTAAAAATTCTGTGGATGCTCTCTATATAAATCACTCGAGATAAGGTCTCATCGTTTTTGTGATGTTTTTTTTTTGCTAGGACTTTTCTTTTCTGTCTCTCGGTTTTTTTAGCATTATATCGATTAACGGTGCTTTATGATCCGCAGATGTTGTTGTACCTCTTCTTGCTACATTGATGTAGATGAACACATGGGATAATGGCATGTATTGATAAGGTGATCACATTTAATCTTTTTTTTATTGTCTATTAATATTTTCTTTTGTGGTATTTGTGTTTTGTAATTGTAATTTTTGTATTTGTTTGTATTCGTAAGATTGGATATTTTAAATTTGATTAACAGCTTCGATAGACAGGTTTGGATATTAGTATCGGTTATTCCGAAATTGATATCCTATTGGTTGCCATTTTCTTTGTTTTATATACAATTGTGATCAATGGTTGTGCTATCACGATATCGATTATTTAGAAACTAAAGATAATTGTTAAAAATCGAGTTTTGTTAAAAGAAATAAAAAAATTATACGAAAATACTTTTTTGATTTTTAAAATCGGAAATAGTAACAAAAAATAAAGAACTTTATATGAAAATATTATTTTGATTCATACCTGAATTTAAAAAAATTATGCAGAATTTTTTTTACCATATTATTTTATACGGAAAGAATCCCGAGTTTTTTTAATTAGCCAAAGGAAATTTTTTCTTAAGGAATCTTTTTTTTTCTTTACGTGAATATTTTTTCCGGAATTTTTTTCATGTTTATCTTACGTGAATAATTTTTCTTCAATTATAGTTTAAAGGAAATTTGTAATGTAAACGTATGCATATATTCTATAGTTTTGAGAAACAAATCTAAGGTTCTTAAATTATCGTGCATACTTACAGTTCCCATTAAATCTATTTAGAGAAACAAATGTAGATATTTCCGTTCTTATTATGGCCATGACTTCCATTTTAAGACCTTATGTCAAATTTAGGCGACATTAATATGGTATCTCGAATAGTATATATTTTTAGGAGTTTTCTTAATAATTAAATCTCAGAGTTCTATATATAAAGGATATAAGACTATAGACTTGAGCATTGCTCCATATTTTCATCGTTTGTGTGATTATGTTTCTCTGGTAATAATATTTTTAGCTTTCTTATTTGTTTTCTTTCATCATTTAAATCTGTTCTTACATACCATTCCGTTTTTGTTGTTGTTAATGTATAGGTTTTTTGTTCGGACTGCAGCCGAGAGTGTAGGTCCCAATTTCGTTTTTAATGAAGAAGCATACATGTAAAACTATTTTTGTATCGTTATTTTCTTATTGTTACCCGATCAAATTAATCATAATCCAAGTATTTTTGGTAACTTTCTTGATTTGTCAATGTATTTTCTCTCTTGCCACTTTTTATCTCTTTATCTTATCATCATAACAATTCAGTTTAAGGATTAGTGGGTAGTATCGGGTTGAGATTATACACGCTCGGTAACTGTTCCCTAAAATGGGTAAATTTTATAAAATGTAACTCATACGATAAAGGTAAATTTATTTTTTTTGCCTGACTTCTACTGATACGATGATTTCCTCCTTATGGTTTATTGATTTTACAATAGAATGACACCTAACGGTCTATTTTTTCGTTTACAGATCGCAGTAGCCTAGCTACCAAGGTGATTAAAATGAACATATCTGTGTAACTATAGCTTACGGTACACTATATTACTGATTTATAGCCTCTGGTGTTACAAGTGCGATCAAAATTGGTTATTTTGTGCTTTTGACTCTCACCTTTTTCCTTTTATGCATTTTATCATCTCCTTTATTTGTTAAGTGTAAGACGGTGACCAAGAAATTAAATTAAATAAATAATTTCAAGACCATCCTCCATGGAGGAACTTAAGAATGGGTTACCAGTTCTGGTCCATGCATTAATTGTGGGGACTTATCGACACTTCGCTCTAGGTAAGTCAGGCTAAAGTGATACAATTTAGTTATTCATCTCGTCACCGAACTTTATGCTTTCACAGATATAGACAGTTATGTTCCTTATTCTAGTTCTTTCTAACAGAAATTCCTTTCCTTTGGAGTCAGTTTTTGAGATGAAGAGAATCATGGATTGCATGCATTCTCGAACACTTAGATCATAAAAATGTTTACGACTACTTAAAAGGGATTAAAATGCATCTATTTGACATTGTTAATCAATACACAACAATTTTTTGCTGACGATAAATCTGGAGGTGAGCAAAACTATCATAGTGCGCAGTGCGCTTCTGTTTAGTATTATCTTCAATTTGATATTTTTATACGAATTTCATTTTATCCTTATGATCATATTCACTTTTGATTTGGAGTATTAACTTTTGATTTATATCACGTTTTAATTTTGGATCCTGGAATCTCCCTGGACTGGGTCATCGCTGATGCTATTAAGATCTTTCATTTTTTAATTACAGTTTTTTGTAAGATCTATCACTTTTGTTTTCACTTTCAGTTTTTTGTATTTTCTATAATGGTTAGATTTTTGTCTATTATTATTATTACAACTAACTATACAACAAGTTTTTACTAATGGTGTGAATGTGTGATAGAGGTGAAATCTGCATTTTTTTTTGTTATATTATTTTCTATGTAAGATGGATAACATTAGTAACTATTTTTTTTGCCGTGGAATCTGTGCTGTCTTATGGATTTGGATTCGCGGAATATCATTAATATCATGGCCGCATATGGGTATTTAGTCTCGTTTTATAGCTTTTGTTCCACTTAAATCTCTCTTTAGCATCTTTTGTTTTCTTTGTGATGGGAGTTTGTGATGGGATCATGATGTAAAATAATTGGTTTCTTCATCCATAATTTTCAACAAACAACTTAAATATAAGTATAATGTGACACAAGGCTGAATAATGAACTACCATCCGTAGAGAACATAACTCCCCAATTTTCATGTTTTTTGAAGTGGATAATTTGTCTCTTTGTTTTCTGTTAGCTCTTCTTCATGACATGGAGATTTTTTTAAATTTTTTTAAAAGAAATTCCTTGAACAAGATTTTGATTCTAAGATTGTTTTTTGTTTGTTCTTCGTGGCTCTTTTACCCGTCTCTACAAAGATATCAATTCCCGACTATCCATTAATTTCTTTTTGATATTTGCTAAATATAGTCCACATTGTTATGCTATGATTGATATGTAATTTTAAGCTATCTTGGTGATAGCTCAAACATTTTTTAAGGTAATGGCTCTTGGAACTATGAAAGAGGAATTTGTTAGAGTGGGCCTTTATAATTTCTCGATGCAAATAAGAGCTCATGATCAGCTTCTTTTGGTTATTTTGTGACTCAATTTTTCCCCGTATCTGTTTGTACCAATGGTACCTGTTGCGGTTGCAGGGTGGTGCATCTTTTTTTCTTCCCTTTTTGGTTGGTGTCTATTTGTTGTTAGTATGCATTTTTAGCAGTCTCAGTGTCGGGACCATGAATCGTACATAGATCACCAATGAAGAGTGGATGCGAAATCAAAAATACTACACGATGTGGAATCAGTGACACTTGAGTAGTTTGAAAATATTAAAGTTTATTGAGATTCGATTTTTAAGTGGTTTTATGTGATTATATAGGATTATTCTAAAATACGTTTTTCTATTATTTGTTACACATTTTTGGGGATGTACATATATTTTCCGTTTATATGATTGCCTGTTTGGGTAGGGACGGTATCAAATTTGTTTTATATCTCCTCTCTCCCTCTTTTAAATGGGGTGGACTGAAATTGATATGGGAAAATTAAAAAAGTGCCCATGTGGGAAAATGCATTTAATAAAATGCCTACGTTTTTTTCATAATTTATTTAATGCCCATGCCGTTATGATTTCCGTCGGGCCAAATCATTTTGGTAAAATCTCATTTACTTTGTCAATATCTCATCACATGAGATGAGAAATTGGTGGGCATAATTACAAATTTACCCATTGGCCTAGAAATGGTGATGTAAATCTCACACCGTCGCCTTGGCTCAATCGGACGGCTAAAAACTGAGATCGTGCGTACCGTCCACGCGTAAGAAAATTCACCTTACCATTTAAAAAAAATTCTAGGGTTTTGGTTTTCATTTGGTTTTTCCGCCACCTCCACTCTTCCTTCTCTCTGCATCTTTAATCTTCTTGCATTTTCTATACCATTTACTACGTTAGTCCAAGACGAATCACCATTTGCTTTTTCTTCGGTGAAATCATAATTTGATTCATAGCCCCAAATTAATGATTTTACATGTCTGTGATTGCTTCAGTTTGTGTGCTTGTGAAGACGTGAAGTTGAAAAATGTAATCCCTGCCATTGAATCACCTTTTAATAGTAATTCCTCCTCTAGAAACAATTGCGGAATCATTATTACCCACCAGAAATCATCGGCCAAATCGCCATCATTGTTCTGTTTCGGTAGTGTAAAAGACAGGTAATTCCAGTCAAGAAAAATACGGACAATCACAAACGAAAATAGGACAATTTTCAGCTGAATACGTATGAGCAAAATCATCTTCATTTGTTATAATAGTATATACTGTCCATAATGGGAATAGTGTTTGTGTATGCGTGTACATCATTTTGTGTATGAATGTCTAATTGTAATAATTTTGATCCAATTGATAAAATTTAATTTTAGGGTTCATACCTTCATAGCATTTGGGGCTTTTGCTCTAAAATCATGTAATTAAGTCTTTGAATGGTGAACATGCGAGAAAACAAATATTAATAGATGGTTTTTGCTCAGTATGGTGAATACATGCGAGAAAACAAGTATTAGTTGTCAAACCGCCCTTGAATTTGGATGAGTATAAAAAAACAAATAGATGGTTCAAAATATTATAGACAAATATAGGACAAGGGATGTAATATGATATGAATATGAATTTGATAACTATCACCATGAACTAACAATTTATTGAAAATTGGTAGCCAATCATTCTCTTCAATACCCTGGCAGAAGTTGTCAGAAAGAGATGGTAAACTGGAAAAATGCCGGAGATAAAGACGAAGTACCGGTGTTTGAAGGGTTGAATATATATAGACTGGTGTTTGAAGGGTTGAATATATATAGAGTAATCGTGAGTCTGATTTATAGGTAAAGTAAAAATCAATTAAACTTTAATGCATGTCGTTTTAGTTAAATATGTTAAAAATGTAAGTTCCGCATTATCCTTTGAAATTTGAATCGACATATTTTTAGTTTATACATATAATGGAAAACAATTTCTTATTTTCTCACACCAACTCAAATATTAACTATTTATTCCATATATGCAAGAACCAGACCCGTGCATCGCACGGGTGACAAACTAGTATTAATTAATTAATAATAATAATATAATTTTAGGTGAATTTCCTTTGTTGTGATTAAAAGCTGAACAAAGCTCTCTTCGTAGAGCTTCTGGTCCCACCGGAAAATATTTCAACCAATAGGAATCTTTGGATTTTTCCCACCACCAATTTTTAGATATTTTCAACACCACTTCTCTCTTTTTTTTATCCCACGACTTTGGCGTATAAAACTTTTTCTAAACCCTAATGTCTTTTTTCACCGCCTATCCATCTTTTTTGTTTCTTTGCCGTTCTTCTTCGCTCTATCTGTATTTCTTTTATGGGTCGGGATCGGGTAACAAAATGTTTGGACAAATAATTTGACAAAAATTGTAGTCCGTTAGATACAATTGATCGGATGGTTAACGGTTTCAGTTGATGTGGCACCTCACCGATGGTAAAAACTTGCCATTACGAGGAATCAATTTTTAGGAAATAATTAGATTTAGTATCTTCTGATTACTCTCATCCTGATGACCATCATGCTCATGAATCATGTTCGTAACTAGTTTTTTCTTTGAAAAAATTAAAACCCATCTCCGTCTCTTTGAAAAATCAAAACCCATATCCTTAATTGTGTTCGTTGTCAATCTGCCATCTAGTTTCTTCTTCCATTGGTTCTACAGTAATGGGTTTAGTTCATTTGTTAATGTCTCAATCTTTATAATAACACCACCAACAAGAGTTTTTTCGACTTTGTGATCAGAATTAATTAAATTTTTTTTATTTTTTTTTTTGTGATCAGAATTAACCCTCTATGGAAGCCATGGATTTGTATTTATGATTTTTATACTGCTGCAATAATAATGAAACTTTTTTCTAGGGATAATGACAATGTTTTTTCTCTTGATAATGAAAATCAAGAAAAATTATTTCATCTTCATCATGGCCTAATCTTGAGCTTGCGATGTTATCCAGCATGACATGACGACATTAAGATCGATGACTGTGAACAATAAACTGTACTCATGATAAAAATTTACTGTTGCATGCTCTAGCACATCAAAAAAACTAGATCTTCCTGAATCCATCTAAAAAAGTCAGATTTTTTTTATTGAATCCATCTAAAAAAATTACTTGAAGCTTTTGTCTATTGATGCCAAAAATTATTTTAGGAATCCTAATCTAAGGTCTCAATAATCTACCAAATAAAGAAGTAGAAAATATTCCAAAAAAATTTCTTGGATTTTTTGGATTATGCCAAACACAAAATGAAGTATGTTGCATTGCCACATAAGCAATAATATGAACCACCAGATATAGAAAATCCAACGACTTGTAGGGTTTGCCAAATTGTGTTGTCAAAATATTTTGTTGCCAGATCCCGACCCTTCTTTTATACTGCAGGTGATAAGATACATGAAAACAGGGAAGAAATTAGGTCGAGGCAACTGAAAACGTTTTTGGATTCAAAATATAATCGGCTGGTGTATGAAATCGTCTCAAGCACTCAGGTCTGTAATCAATCAATCACTTCGGGGTTTTTTTTTTATAAAAAATATTATCTTTTTAGAGATTTAATCCATGTTTAATCGAACTGAGAAGCCTTAAGTTCGCTCTCAGATATCTCCTTGGTCGTCATCTACTCGGGTTCAAGTGTCTCCTTCTCTCTCCCAAATTCTAACAGAGTTAGGGTTTGTTCCTTTTCTCTAATTTTGATTTTTGGTTTTTTAAGTTTTACTTATTCTACACCTGTTTTTATCCAATGATTCAGCTTGATACAGTTGTGGTTAAAATCCTCTGTAATTTTTAGAGCCTAACCCTAACCCTATTTTTCATTGATTGATTTCTTCTTAATCATGTAATTTTCTTTTAATTATTGGTTTTGTTCTAAGTATATTTCATTGTGTTTTATTTTGTAGATGGGATTTTTACTCAAAACAATATACAACAATATTCCGTTCTCTTGGTAGACCCTAACTCAATTATCCTTTTATCTGTTTGTCTTATTTTTGAATCTTTGTATTTTTAAATCCGAATTCAATTCTCTTTTGTTTTGATTTTTTTTAGTTATTGATGTTATTGACTGTTCATTGAGGTTTTTATTTTGATACGATTCAACTGCTTTGTAAATCAGGCTTTCCCATTTTCCGTAATTTGAGTCATACCTAATTCAACAATGTCATTGGTAGTTCACAACACTGAGTTGGTGAAGATCAAGATACTGTTGGATTCTAAGATTAGGGAAATCAAACTATTCCCAAAATTCTCAGTTGTTTACAAGTTAGATGGGATCACAGATTATATGTATTTGTATCCAATATATCCAATGTTTACTTTGGTTTCCGCAGTTTCTAAAATGGATTTTCATTGATTAGTTTGTTCATTTAACCTATGCATGGTATGTTGTTCGCAGGAAAAAGAAGGATGGAAATCAAGCTTTTCTCATAGGTTGTTTGGATTTATGAGAAAGTTGTGTATGCAGCTCATTGTAGTAGCTTGATGAAGCACTTGCTACCTATCTGTACAAACTGGGCGGTACATTCTTATTTGTTGGTTCAAATGCGGATTTCAATGTACCTTTTGATTCAAAACTGTCACCGTAGTAACTCGAGTGCTTGCTACATGTATGCTCAAAATATGAGGTATATCCTTTTTGCATTGGTTGATTTTTTGATGATTACACCCATGAAATTTGAATTGTATACGTCATGTTCGTGTGTTTGAGCTGTAATTATGAAATTACTGGGTGTTGTATTATCTACTACTGAATCCAATCGAAAACTATGAGAAGTAGTGTTATTATCCAGAGAACATGTCTAAAAGAAAGGTATAATTGTTACCCATTTAAATTGGAAATTAGACTTTTGAAGTTGGGATTTCTGTGCATGGCTCCTATGGTGATCCTCTGTTCGATAAGGCATTTGGTTTCTGTAGCAAAAGTTAAACTGTATGAATGAACCACTACAATCTTACATTCTGAGCTAACAGTTTGATTTGTACAGGTGGTTGAGGGAGAACGAATACAGGGAGCAATGTCGTCCAATTTGGGCGATTGTTTAGTACTTCTAAGAAGTGTTTTCTTCTTATTCGTGATGGGGACAGTTCTTATAAGTTACTAACAAACTGCCTCTTAAAAGATATATAACCAGATTTAAGGTAATGATGTTTTGAATAAGATGTGTTTATCGATAAGGATACAGGGAGGGAAAAGTGGAGTAACATTTGTGATTCATTTTAATTTTTTTCACCGTTGTTTTGTTGATTAACCAACCTAGACAAATGTTCTTTCAGTAGGTGGTGTGATTTAATAACGAGATTGAAATATAAAGACGTGCGATCATTTGAACCACGTCGTTGTAGGTAGCTTTAGTTATTCAAATAATTTGGGTCTTTAGTTGTAATATCCAATTCGTATGTTCTATGATTTTGATTAGGGTTTTGATTTCTGTTGGTGTTAATTACGCTTCCATCCATTTAGCATGTAAGTGTAAAACCTCTTATCAAATAGGCCATTCTCTAACCAATCTTGACTTTACATAGACCATTTCTTTCTTGCTTAGGAATAACCATTTAGAATATGCATCCAATATATACCTTTTTTGGAATTTATTGAACCAACATACTACAGACTGAATTTTTAATTTCAGTGTTCGGAATTTGTAACTGAAACATGTTAACATAATTACATTTCACTTGGACAGCTAAGATGTATATGTATATGATAATGATGCATATGCAGGTTTAACAATTTGCCGAAGGCTATCAATATGGTGGTCACAGACAAGAACATGAGTACTGACTAGATTAAGGAGAATATAAAGCTAATACATCTGTTGTGGCAAAGAGTTTAAATGAGTTCTTTTCCAAATAATACTGGGCTGCCATTTGTTGTTGTTATTACCATCATGAATACTACCACCAGGAACCATGAACTCATCTGCAAATGAGATAGTAGTAATGAGGCATTTAGATCATCGAAAGTTTAATTAGCGTTTTTATTTAGCAAGAATGCGAATTTTGGTATGTTGGGACAACGAGACTTGAAGGTAAAAAAAATGCCTATTTCCTTTTAATCCTTTTAATGTTAGATTTTATTATTTTGTATTAATTGTAATATTTCATGTTTTAAATTTTCTTTACTGCCTATTTTAAATTTTAATCTCTACAAAATATCTGAGCCCGTGCGTTATATAGTGGTGCTTGTTTTGGTATTCCCATTTGCCCCCCAACCATAAAACTTTGGCTCCGCCACTGGATATAATCTCGTGAATTGTCTCGACTCTCAGAGTCTCCAATTCACACATGAACTGAGGATGGGTTTTTGGGTGATGTAGGTCCATTCTTTATGGGAGCCGGATTATCCACGGTATCGGACCCACTGTTTCATTTGTAAAACGAAACAAATCAAAGTCTACCCCGCGCGCCCTTTATTGTGCGGTAAAAGTGCATTAGAATTTGGAACCTAACATTTTGCAGTTTGTACAGTTAACGTCTTTGTATAGTTTACAATATGAAAGCACCGACTTACTTTCACCTCCAGAGTTAAAAATCACGGGCCCACTGAAAGCGGTCATCCGGTAAATATAAACGAGGAGTTTCACTTCCTTAGTTTTGTTGATTTCGGTTTTTTTATAGAATTATAGATCATGTCTGATTAGGCGCACATGGAAAAGACAAAAAAAGAAAAAGAATAAAACTTGGGGATCAAGGGTTAATAGAAACAGAAAGACACGTCTAAAAGACCAAGTCCCATTCAAAACAAAAACCTTGGTGATCAAGTTTCTATATCAACGACACCCTTGGTCATCAAGGAAGCTTCTAAATTTTGATAACGAGTAGTTCTATTTGAATATGGAAAGAGCTGGAAAATATTCTCTATATATACTGAAGAGGTACCCAACTCCTTTGTTTTCAGATCTTTATTTCTACATTCTCTAATTGTATAAGTTTGAAGTCAAAAAATATAGGGAGAAGAGATGTCATGTATTCAATTTCTTCCCGATAAAATCATTGAGAAAATATTGTCTAGGTTAACAGCAAAAGACATTGCTCGCTTAAGATATGTATGCAAGTTGTGGTACACGTTATGCAGTAATCCTAGTTTTGTTCAATTGCATCTTAACCATGCTACTGAAAACAACAACTTCAGTCTGATGATCGAAGGGACTAAAGGATTGTGCTCGGTGGATAATTACTGCCACTCATTATCATCATCGCCATGTTATGAGGCTTCTCGGGTTGATTACCCGTTCAAATCTTCGAAGTACGCTGTTAGTATTTTGGGTTCAGTGAATGGATTGCTATGTATTAATCCGGCAGGAAACGTGATTTGCCTTTGGAACCCATCTACTCAAGAAAGCAAGATATTACCATCCGAATTCTCGGAGAATTTAAACACAAATGTCTTGTGTAGCTTTTCCGCCCCCACATATGGTTTTGGTTATGACCGCAGAACTGCGGATTACAAATTGGTTAAAGTTGTGGGATTTGTGACTTGTAAGGATGGAGATGGTTACAATGTCTCGGTTTATTCTTCAAAATCGAATTCATGGAAAAGCATAGTAAACACCCTTTCTTACGGTCGATTTAGTACGCTGCCAGGTGTGTTTGTAAATGGTGCTCTTCACTGGATAGCTACTCCGCTACGATCGACTGCTTCTATAGTTTCTTTTGATATTAGGGATGAGATATTCACTGAAGTACCACTGCCTCCACGTCTGGATCACGACGGGAATGCCGTAAGTGTGGGTGTATTGGGAGGGTGTCTTTCGATGCTCAGTGATAATTGTTTTCTTGACAGGATTGGTGTATGGGTGATGAAGGAATATCAGGTTAAAGAGTTTTGGACTAAACTCTACAGCATTAGTGTCCAGAAAACAGTTCTCTTCCGTTCTTTTCATGACTTGAAGCTGATATGTTCTACCAAAACCGGCGAGCATCTATTTGAGAAGGATCACTCTGTCTTTGTATTGTATAACCCAAATGCAGAAAGTGCTAGTATCTTGAAGATTTATGGTGCCCGGAAAGAGTTCGTAACAGAGACTTACATTGACAGTTTAATTTCGCCCAACTTTATCATTTCATGACACAGACCTCATGTCTGAATGTTGAATAAAATGAATTAAACATTATGTAATCAATGTAAGACTCCAGGATCAGCACCATCTATAATAATATTCTGATAGACAAGAGTAACATGGAAATAGTCAAGACATATCTTTCAAGATCAGTACATATTAGTATATAATAATAAAAGCAGATGCCTTGAAGAACAAAAAAATTCATTTAGTACTGTCTATTACATGGAAATACTGTATTAATCCAAACTTTCTAGGAGACAATTGATTGAGAAACTGATATCACTATCTTACACATCTCACTACCCTTCTTTGCTCAACTTCCATCACCTTACCATCACCTTAGACTTTGAGGCTCAGCTCAGTGTATCAAGAAGTTGCTGAAGAATTGGTAGACAGCGCCAGAGATGACGAGCATCCCAAACGATATCATTGTTAATATCTTTTCAAGGTTACCCGTAAAAGACGTTTTACGATTCAGGTCCGTATGCAAAGCTTGGTGTAAGTTATTTAGTACTTCTGATTTTGTGGAAATGCATCTAAACTATGCTATTGAAAAAAGATGCTTTAATCTTTTGATGAAAAAATCCAACCACATGTACCCCTTAGATGACTCATTGAAGTCTGCATTATCATCTTCGTGGTCACCAGATTGTTCCCAGCTATCGATTATCCATTTGGGCCATCCAAGTCTTCCAAGACTAAGGTTCAGACTTTGGGGTCATGTAATGGCTTAACTTGTATGATTTTCAATGAGAAATTCATTTGTATTTGGAATCTATCTACTAAAGATCACAAGAAAATACCGACTGTACCAATCGAACTTTCAAGCATCAGATCGTCCGTCAGATATGGCTTTGGTTATGGTTGCACCACCAAAGATTACAAGTTGTTAAAAATCGTGGGCTTCTCTGAATCTGATGATGACAGTACCTACAGTTGTGATGGTTTTAAAGGATTTATTCTTTACGATCAAATTCATGGAGGAGCATACCAAACCCCCCATATTATGTCAAAAACATAGTTTTCTACAAACGTGGACTCGCTGGATTGTTGGTTAACGGAGCTCTTCATTGGATAGTTTATTTGGAAATGGAAAATCGACATGTTATAGCATCATTTGACATTGATGATGAGACATTCACTGAATTGTCGAAACCAAAGCATTTTGTTGAAGATGAGTTCCGTGCAACAAAAGTGGGTTTGCTGGGAGGATGCCTTTGCTTGTTGGTTAGTAAATGCTTCAGTGAAGGCGGTGGTGGTGATATATGGGTGATGAAGAATTATGGGGTAATAGAGTCGTGGACTCTGTCATTCACCATTTGTGCCCAACAAGTACCTATTTTCCAACACTTTAGTAGCTTCAGGCCGGTAAAGTGTTTCAAGCATGCAATTCTATTTCAACAAAATGATAATATACTGGTTTTGTATGACCTGAATCGTAAAAGAGCTAGAACAATAAAAGTCCAGGGTTCTAGGGGTAAATTTTCGACCGAGATTTATGTGGGGAGTTTGGTGTCACCTAGTTCTTTTTCTCTCATGAGCTGATGATGCAAGATGATTTGAAGACAAAACGGAATCTTCGGTTGTATTTTGTGATTTTAAAAAGTTCATTTTATTGCATAGAATTGGTTTTATATTATTATGACATATTTGCATCATTTCTTTCAGATTTGTAGTAGAGAGCTAGAGTATTGCCTTCTTTGCATTGGTTAGCACTCACCAAAAAAATAAAAATATTGGAAGGCTAAGTTACAGGTTGCACTTGCAGACTTTACAGTATAGAGTGTCTCATTTAACTTCTGGAAATAATTAATGATACTTATATGGAAGTTATTATATCACTTCTGATATTATCTGACTAATGATCAAGCTTTCCAGTGACAAGTTTTCACTATAGTCCGCTCGTTTATCCACCGGGCATACACTGTTGTTCTGTTCTCAACAGTAAAGATCATGTATCACTCAATAATGGAGTGAAGGCTTACGAGAGTCTAACGTCCCCGGACAGCCAACCACTTCACTGACTAGAAGAAGCTTAAGTAATTGCTCCTTCCCAAGTACATAGTTCTATATCATGTTTCCTGGCTTTCAGTGCCATTTTGACAAATTAAAAAAAATGGCATAGGCAACAACACAAAAGCATTTGTTTGTTTAACACCACAACAAAGTAAATAGCCAAAAATCCAAAAACAGAATATTGTACTCCGTTCTACAAATAACCTTGTTATAAATGGCTTACAAAGCCGACAGAAAAGAAAAGTTCACATCATACTCCAATGTATTGCGCTTTAGTTCGCTACCTACTAGTCGGAAGTGCAGAGAATTGCCAACCTTGTTCAGGATATGCAGAAACTGAATTGAGATTACCGAGTGATATATCACCATCTAGGTTTTCATCACCTACAAGTTACAACCAAATTACCTGCAATGAAAATTGGGATTCATTAAGCCTACTTCGTTCTAGTGAAAAGAAGGTCAGGTACTCTTAGATAAACTGGATGTTACAGAGTGAATGTTCTGTGCACAAAACATAAAAACACGCGCAAAAAAAATACAACAAAGGCGCACAGAACTAACAGATGTAAAGCCTCTAAAACATTTGTGGATAAATGTATAAATGAAATGGTGAATTTGTATGATACATCAACAATTTTTTTGCAAGGATAGGGGTTGTTTTAACAAAGGATTATGGCATCCAATACGCACTAAGCTCGTGCATCTAAATCATCTTAGAGAGTTCTGTACACTAAAATACTTAAAAGGGGATCTTTTGTCACTAAGGTTTTTAGTTTGGTTCTTGGTGTGTTTTTGTCAATCAAATCTCCTGCAACTAGTTATCTGATGCTTTTTGGGGCTTGACTAAGGTTCACTAAATGTTCATTTGAGAAACTACAAAACCCAAGCAATCCAACTATAATCTGTTTACCATCACATTTACAAGATGAAACTTCAAAATCTATTAAACTCCAAAAAGTATGAACTACGTTGTTAGCTAATAATAAAAAAGCCAAGGAACACAGAACATACAAGAATCTATCTAAAGACAATGTCATTTAGGCTACAAAGAAGACGTTCCAGTGACCAGACTATATATCAGCAACTAACAGTGTTAACTCGTGTATCCAAAAGAAAAATAGCAAAATCGAATTCATCAGAGATTACATGCGGTGCTCAAAGTTCAGTAGAAATATAAAATTAAAAACGTTAAGCAAATTCTAAAAGACTTTACCTACTTTCTGCATTGCAGCTCTAGCGCTTCCGTTACTTGTTAAAACAGACAAGGACCAACTTCAGCCCTGAAATATAACAAAGACAATTTATGAGTGTCATTTAAGGATACAAGAAGCATAACCCTGAAATATAACAAAGATAAATTTATGAATGTCATTTGAGAATACAAGAAGCATAACAACAATTAGGATATTCACCTTTGCATGCTTTTCTTCTTCTTCTTTTTCTTCTCACCCTTGTTCATGCTTCCTCCTGCGACCGATGTTTGCTCTTGCCCCACATAAGTACCCGAATTGACGGAAACCAAGCTTTTCACATAAATCTCTGACTCCGACCATCTCGAAATCCCACGAACCGCATGGCTTCTGTCTCGCAGATGTTTCTGGTCATATATAACCATTTTCTGACTATCCTTCTCTAGCAGAACCTCGCCATTCTTAAACAATTTTAGTGGCCTCACATACTGAAATGATCTAATATCAGTTGGTTGCGAAATCCTGAATAGCTTAGTCCAAGAATCTCTAATTCCATATTCCTTCATTACCCAAATATCCATATGAACCTGGAAATTATTAGCCATTAAGCAAAGCAAGCCTTCGAAACTACAAACACTGACATGAAACTTCTCACTCAAAGACTCAGGTTGGGGCACTTCTTGAAACGTCTCACTGGAAATATCAAACGCAAAAATAACTTTTCTGTCAGACTCAATTGGTTGCAATCCAATGAATAGCTTCATTAGCAAGCATACCAGGTGCTCTTCCATAAGACAGATGATAAGGAATAAACCCCAGGCTTTTCCATGAATCTTTCCCCATCGTATAAACCCTAACTTCACAACTATCATCCACATCAGCAAAATTCACAATTCTAATCATTTTATAATCATCAATCCTGGAGTCATAACCAAACCCATAAGACATTTTGTGAACGAAAGTGAACTTCTCCGGAAACGTGATCTCCGTAGTTGGTAACTTCTTATACTCTCCGGTACATGGATTGAAGATACAAAACACATCTTCATCAGGAGAAATGCAAACTAAGCCTTTAGAAGTACCAAATAATTCAACACCCCAGTTTGGAGTTTTGAATGGGTAACTGACCTCAATAGCATCATTCAATATGAATGATGATGACGAATCAAAATCCATAGAGTAAAGATACCAATCTCTAAGCATGAGAGCAATTTGGTTGTTATCAGTAGCATGTTTCAAATGGGTTTTGATGAACTTAGGGTTTCGGATTAGTTTGCACCATCCTTTGGATACGCACTTAAACCGTGAGAGGGTTTTCACTGGTAACCTAGAAAGTATGTCGACGTTGATCTCCTCTGGGAAATTCGCCATGGCTTCTTAAAACTTTTAAAACTCTCACAATTCTGATGGTTGATTAAATCTGAGTATAATACGATCGGACTGAAAATCAGTTTATAATTTTATATAGAGAACGAAATGAAGGAATCCTACTTTTATGTCACTAGGCCCACAGCCCACAGCCCACAGCCCACTACTACTAACCAGTAACCAGTAAAAGACTCAAAGTTACCAACAAACACCGACTGACCCAAATAACACGTACTAACAGACTCCCAAAGACCAGGAAGATGTGGCACCACTCCGCAAGCTGCACTACATCTCAACAGGGACGGCTATTCAAGAAGATGATCAATGAGTGATGGCTAGTGCACCTTATGCTGCGAAATGTATATTTTCAGGCAGAGAGCCTCTCGGATATGCCCTCGAATAAAAACGATTATACATCTAACCAAGATGATCCTAGTTTTCTCTGCTGAAATCTTTGATTTAGTTTGTAATAGTCATGAATCACTGCAAAGGGTGAAATTTGTCCAAGAGAACATGCCCGGTTAACCTTTTTCTGTTTTTTTCTTTCTTTTGAATCCCTGATTTTAGTTGTTTTTACTTTTAATTACCTGTATCTCAATTGGGTTTATGTTCTTTTTCAGATTCGTCTGATTTGGTTTAACTCCTCTAGTTTTTAGATTAATTTCTTTAAGTTTGTTTTATCTAGGATTCTTCTCTTGGGTCTTTCTTCTGTTGTATTTTAATTTCTTTTGAGAGTTTGTTGTTCAAAGTGGTGATTTATAAAGACTTGGAAGTTCAAGTACTTTTTCAAGTTCTTGTTGTTCATTCAATTTTCAGGACAGGTAACTTTTCAACGATTATCCAACAAACTCTCAACCGGCAACAACAGCAGCAACAGCATGAAAGTTTCCCAACCTGGCTCCATCCGATTTCGATTTGCTCTCCAACAGCAACAAAGACACCAGTAACAAGATTCTCAAAAACACATATTGAAGCCACTACAAAGATACAGAAGACACCAGCAACAAGTAATTTTACAAGACCGAGTCAGATGAAGACCCAAACTGATCTATACCGATTCCATCACATGAAAACCGAGTTGATTTATACTGGTTACCTTTGTTACTGTTACTATAGTCATTGACAATGGGTTGGATCTTTGGATTCTTCTATACCCGTGTCATTATTATGATTTTCAAAAAAACCCTAAGAGATGGTTGGATTGGATCCTAACACTTCTATTGAATATAGATTTGTTATTTGGGTTGGATGAGTTATTTTTGATCCAACCAAGATTATCTGAACTAGTTCTTTTACTTCGGAATCCGGTAGGAATAGTAGGAAATTCTCGTTCTTGTAACTTGGTTGTAAGGTACTTCAATTATCAATATCTGTTTGGAATCTTTATAACGGCTGGAAACTCTCGAGTTAGTATTGTAATCGTCCCCGAGCATGAGTCGGTGAAATGTAATGTATGAGGCTTGCCTCTTTTTCGGAAAAAAAAAAAACAACAATCAAAAACATTTTAAAAACCAGAGACATAATTTGATGATTTGGCATCAGAATAGAAAACAAGAGAGCAGTGAAAGAAATGGAAACATTACATGAAAATTACAAAAAGATGAAGAAAAGAAAAGAAGGTAAAGAAGAAGATGAAAACTAAAGGTTGACAAAATTGATTGAGCTCGCATTTTCGGAACAGAGTACTCTCAAACTGTGTGTTTACATTCAACCTCCAGTTCTTATCCAACCAAGGTCTATCTTCCTCCATTTTAGAATGATAGACTCTGTTAGACCTAAATGCAGCCTACCACTACTCTGTTACATCACGACTTTTGGTGCCCCAAAATTAGATCAACCTGAAGATGTCAACCAAACAATATCAGAAACCAAGAAACAGAAAATTCTTAATCAAGCATTCTGTTTGATCAGACGATTATGAATTAGTGACATGCTAATACGGAAAAATACAAACCTTATGCTTTCTTCTTCTTTGGTCTCCTTTTCCTTTTAGGTTTATGTGGTGCTTCAGAATTTGAATTCAGATTATTACTACTTTCAGTCCTGGTAGTATTTTGAAATTGATTATCTTTTCTAAAAGAAGAGAAACTCCCACTTTGTGATTTGCTGATGGATGCCGACACTGGAACCCTCTCTTTCAGTGCTTTTTTATTTGACAGGAATTCAAATCTTGTCTGACTAGTTTCAGAATAATTTGAACTTTTGGGTGTACCTTTTGAAGGCCTAGATGCAGGCTCTACAGCTTGAGCAGACTTCCAGTTCTTACTCGTCTCAGTATAATTTGAACTTCTAAATGAACTTTTTGAAGGCCTAGATGCAGGCTCTACAGCTTGAGTAGACTTCCAGCTCTTACTTGTCTCAGTATAATTTGAACTTCTGAATGAACTTTTTGACGGCCTAGATGCAGGTTCTACATCTTGAATAGACTTCCGCTTCTGCATAGTTAGGTAAGCAAGAGTTTAGCAACGCAAACATCAACCAAACGTGAGCAAATAAAACCCATTGTACAAGACAAACCTGATTCTTATTGGCACCATAATTGTCAAAAGCCGCATTTCCAAAGTTTCTTGGAGGCTTTTTGCCAAAACCCCCAATTAGGCCAGAGTCCTTTGGAAATTGTTTCCTTGGCGCAGTTGATACCTCTTTTTTAAAACTTGGAGCTTGTTTCCTACAATAGACATGGCAAACAATTTTTAACCAGTAAGCTTGCAAGCGTATTAACACATATGGGTGTCAGACCCAATTTTAGTTAGCCTTCTTCTGCCTATCGACCCAATTAAGTAATTGTAGCCACTAATGCAAGTTTTGACCCCAACTGGGCACACACTCAGTAACCAGGTACTTAAAATTGTTCCTCATTACTGCTTAGGGAATTACATTTTTTGTAGGTTTAAATCTTGTCAACACAAAATCCATCTGAATACACAAAGGCTAACACTTAGCCCTTGACAAATCTAATGCACTTCCACAAAAAATAAAATAATTTTTTCTAAAGCCAACGCTTCATTGCAAGCTCTTGACCTAACAGGGCTTAACAAGTTCCTAGTCCCCTTCATGTTAAACAAAGCTTTGAATTTCAACATTGCTATGTCAATGATTTAATATGATCCTACTACTCCTCTATGTCATACATTCTTTTTCGTTACTAAAATATTGTACCTGAAATTTCTCTCTGTAGATTCATCACCTGCTTCTGCTTCATCGCTGGAGCTTCCGTTCAGAAAGAAGTCATCCTCAGCATCTTCTGTTTCTGTAATGCAAGGTTATCATAAATATAAAGCACGTGTGTAATTATGGGAAAGCTAAGCTTAAGAATTCAAAAAAAAAAATAAAAAAAAAATGACAGCTTACAGGCAAGTTGAAATATGTGACATAAAAGAGTGATATATGGAGCACAATAGGCACCGACCAACTGGAAGCACGTGTGTAATCATGGGAAAGCTAAGCTTCGGATTTAAAAAAAATGACAGCTTACAGGCAACTAGGCAAGTTAAAATATGTGACATAAAAGAGTGATATATGAAGCACAATAGGCACTGACCAACTGGGAGAAAAACATTATAGCGAAAAATGTAACACTTCTATTCCGTCCTTCAGAAAGAACTATTGTAACAAGAAAGAAATTCAAATGTAAACAAAGTAGTTGAACTACTAATGGTTATAGATCAGTTTGAGAATTGATCTTCACGAAACTGAATGATTATTAGCTGGTAAATGTTTCTATACTGCTTACATCATCTATCTAAAATCTTAACACGTCTCAGTATCAATGCTTCATATATTTATGTACTTTGCACATACTCTATACACCAGAGTTGCCCTGGCTTAAAAAGTTAGGCTGATGATTGAAACACGTGATATAAAGGAACTTGCCCAGGTTAGAATGTTTTTGTGATTATTTTGAAACAAAAAAGACCTCATATAAGTATGAGAAGTAAATACCTTCTAAATCCCTTCCACTAGCGGCTGCATCTACAATATTGCCTTTAATCTGTTGGCGCAATACATTCCTCCTTTCAACCACATCTGGGTCATTACCCCCACTGAACAAAGGTACATATTTTTCAGTCTTCGGAAAGAACTGAAAGACACAAAAGAAAACAATTCAATGTCAGCAATTCATTATCAACGGTAGTCATCCACCTTATGCACACATGTAGTGAACTAATATCAGAAACTGCGATAAAGATTCAAAAATCATGCACAACCCAAAACAGCAGGAATTCAAATAGATAGAATTTGCACTTTCGCTTACCTTAACATACTCAAGATCCTCTTTCAATTTCGCAAGCTGGTCTTTAATTCCTGCTCGGGTTTCATCTGATGCTATTTCTAAAGCTCTCTCCAACTTTTTAATGCCCCTGTCTAATTTTCTTCTTTCTGATATTCATACAAATTGTACCAATAAATAAGAATAACAGTTGCTCCCCAGTCCAAACAACAGAAATGCATTTCCAATAACACACTGTATGATAAAACTAAACCATACCGAAAAATTTGGGCTTCTTGTTCTTAAGAATTGTAACACGATTTTCCGCCAATTGAATTAGAAGTTCTTGTTTCTTCTTGATATCCTCCAACTTCTTTTCTTGAGCTTGTCTTACTTCAGGTGGTAAATCCGTCTGAAAATAAAAAATTCCTGATGTTATCAACTTATACTTCACTTTGAATCAATAAAAACATAAAAAATTACACGCACAAATGGGAGATTTAAAACCTTAAACCATAGAAATTCCAAATGGAGCTATTTGAATTACCTTTCTGAGTATTCGTTCCGTTGATCGAATCTGGTTCTTGTAAGACACGGTTTTAGTCTTCTTCTCAACTGCAGATGGTTTCTTTGTGACATTTTTCACAACTCCTATACTGTTCTTCTTCTTAACATGATTCATGGCGGCTGCTTTTCCCTTAACATTGCCTCCGTGCACCATCTTTAATTGAGAAATTGAAACCAACAGCAACAAGCTCCAAAGGTATAAGCTCGACTATCTAGGGTTTTAGTTTTCTTTCTAGTTTGTCTTGGAGTTTTAGGGTTTTAGGGCATCTCTTCCTCTTCGACCAGTGAGATAGGTAAAATAATACTCTCTTTCTTCTGATACGGCTGCTCTATGCTGTAACATCGGGTCGGGTCGCTTAACCTGTGCAGTGCTGTAAAAGAGAAATTTGTTGATTAGTCCAGAAATCCTCGACCCGTTTAATCTATGGTCCATCCATAAAAAACATTTAATCGGAGGTCCAAAAATGTTTTTAGTCTTGCAAAAAGACCCGCCTGCCCTTTTTATTGTACGTGCAGATATTAGAGAAATAACTTTTCTCTTGTATCTTCCATTAAAACGAACTCAAAAAAATTTCTCTTTCCAGGAAGAGCCTGCGTTAATCGCGTCAGGGAGATCAATTAGTTTGAGGTAAAATCTGTGATGGTGATGGCGGCGGCATTAGAGGGCGTATTTGATTTTAGCATTGATGGTGGTGGCGCATGAGAAGGAGAAGTTAGAGAGAGAAACTGAAAATAGATCTGGAGAAAAAAATCATGGAGAAACAGAAAAGGTGAAATTGAAAAAAATCATGGAGAAACAGAAAAGGTGAAATTATTCAACATTGTTTGAATTAAGTTTTCGATGGCGACGGCGACATACGAAACAAGGAGTAGATTTTGGCGTGGTGGTAATGGTGGCGCTGAAGATACCACGGTTATGTGTCTCAGTAACCATAGTATCTATACTACTTTCCTCCTATCATATCCATTTTTTATTTATTTAAGGTTAATCAATCATGTTACAGATTGATTTTTTTTTTTCATTTCTTAGTTGTTTCATAATTCAATTTACATCCATCATCTGAAGAAATTGAGATTTATTACTATATATGAAATTGGGGTTGTGGTGGTGGTCATACATATTGATATGTACCTTAGGAAAAAGTATTTTCATTCAATGATGCTATGTAAAGGTAAAAATACCAATAGTTTATGCTTGATCCAACAATACATATTGATATGTATTGAAGAAAGAAATTGATTTATTGATATGCACCCACAAATATAACATACAGTATGTTTTTCTACAACACATTTCAATATGTACTAGGTAAATGCCCTAATTTATGCTTGAATACCCATCACAAATGTTTACTTCACTTTTGTTCCTTTATGTTGTGCATAATCCAACAGTGCATATTGAAGGAAAATGTGATTCGTTGATCCAATACATATCAATATGTACTGGATAAATTCTTCGTACATGCTGCAGTACATGCTGCAGTACATATTTGACTGTACTAATAGAAACTTGGTGGTTTTTGATGGTGTCAATTGCTAGAATATATATGTATGTACCGTGGAAAGTTGGGTGCTGTTATTTTCTTTCAATACATAACGCTGCAAAAATTGGTTTCAACCTAAAAGTGGTCTACTGTATATTTAGTATAATACTATAGTACATATCTATACGTACTAAGTGAAACCATAGTATACACCGATATGTACTGAGTATCCGACTCTTCAAGTTTTTACATAACTATATCAGCAATTCGACTACTGGAATGGTCAACACTACCAGAGCAAGATCATAATCTTTAAGCAAGTTTACCCCAGGAAAAAAAACACTATGAACTGCCAATCGATGCTCCAAAGGCAAGAAAACAGTCTTGTTTGTTAAAGGAGTGCAGAAGTAAAAACTAATTCAACCGGCAGAAGATTAATAAGAGGACCTGGACAATGATAAAAAATTGTTGTTTATTTTCCTTATCTATAAATACAAATGAACTGAGCTTCTATTCAAAGAACCATTAGTATTACTGCAAATGAAATAACACAAAAATGCCAGGTGTTTCACCAAAACAAAAGGGCAGACAAACAACTATCATTTATTTCAATGCATGCCATACAAAAAAATATCATCCGAACATAAATAAAAATTGATAAACCCAAAAGTATCACAAATTACTATTTTTGAACAGATGGTCTCTACTTTTAAAAGTATTATATCTTTTACTATGTAAAACAGATTTCTCGTTTGTAGTCATAGAAAATTTTGTTTCTCTAAGCAGCAACAACATCTAAGAAAGCTTGACCGGCCCGATGACGTCTAGCCAAACGTCCATGACATCCTAGCAACCGCACATTAAGCAAAAACATACAAATCGTAAGTTTATTAATATTAATAATCAGTTTGAATGTTACTTGTAAATATACCATAGATACATAGAAACTACAAGAAAACTCTTAACCGAAGACAATAATGCTGCATAGATAAAAGACGGTTTCCAAACTGTGGCCAAGTAAAAGGTACAAGAAACTACATTTAGTTCTGAAATTAAAACTATCAAGTGGTGTACAGGGTTAATGCAAAATACCCTTAAAGTTTGAGAGCTTACTGCTCACACTAGCACTTGGAAGGATGTACAGGGAAGGCGTGCATTTATCTTAACAAATAGAAACTTATAACAGCTCAGACAACACAATTACAGGACACAAAAGAAACAAAACTTAACACTGACACCAGTACATATCTGTATGTACTAATTGAAACCCTAGTACATATTAATATGTACTGAGTATCAGACTATTCGAGTTTTTGCACAATTATATCAGCAATCCGCCTACATGCATTGTCAACATTATCAGAGCCTGGTGAAGGTCTTCTGCTAAAATACTTATACATCCATGAACACATAGTTACCAAAGACACACCAAATTCAATCATGAACAGAAACCCAGCAATCGCATTAAATAAAATTGTAGGACTCATAGTAGACTTGACAAGGTTATCAATGGTGTGAAACAGTTCAAGGACAAGGAATATTCCTTGTAACCAAGGTGTAATTTTGATTTTTACTAAGAATTGAAGCTATTATTAACAACGCTAATTCTAAAAGGAGAAGCTACATACTTTTCCTTTCTAAGTTCAAAAGCCCAGAACAGTCATACTCATCACTTGCAAATAAATAAGACAATTCTACTCCTTAGGACACCATTGTTGTAAAGAAAAACACTAAACATTTTACTTGTACAAATTATGGAAACGCCAATTAACGAATAAGTACGAGGGGGCGCTGCCCCCTCGACCCCCGTTAAGAAGTCTTAATCTACACTACAGAAATTGCAAAAAAAAAGTTGATATGCAAAATGAAAAACATAGTACATACACAACATGTACTGGAAAAAAAAGTAGATATTAATATGCACTGCGTAAAACCTTGTACATATTGATATGTACAGAGCAAAACTAATAAATATTGATATATACTCCAAATAACAATTGTGATTAGTTCCAATACAAGTTAGTCCTATCAAATTGGAGTTGAACTCCATTCAACTTTTATGTTACTCTCAGAGTACTATATAAATTGAACAGTCCTATTATCGACAAGTAGAATTTGCTTCATGTGCATAAATTACCATTCCGGCGGTGCATAACTACTAAACTACCCGTGTAAGGCACATTGCATATCATATGCATAGTATAAAACAACTTAAAAAGTTTGTAACTCAGTTAGAGTAAACCCAATGTCCCCAGAAATCTGACCTTTCAGACCCATGATAGATAATTGACTGGAATAAAATTGGTTGAGTCAAATCTCCACATATTCCAGAAGTACTTGAAAAAATGGGGGTACAACAACCTCACCCAATATTTCACTTACCAATCTGTATGGACTAACTCCAATATACTTTTAAGAGAATCAACTAGACAGTCAGACTCAATCTTAATAAAAAGTATATCAAAGAGTTATACCTCAATTTCTCAATTCAATCCTCACTCAAACAAATAGAAATCTGCGAGCCTGATTGAATACAAGAGAAATAACTTGAATGGTACCAAAGACCAATGTTCAAGGATCAATCAATTTCAATCAACAACCAAAGGTTGGATTTACCAATTGATCGATTCAACGCACAACCTGTGATATTTCAATTATATAACAAAATATAATGCAGAAAAGAAATAACACAGACACCAGAAGTTTTGTTAACGAGGAAACCGCAAATGAAGAAAACCCCCGGGACCTAGTCCAGATTGAACACACATTGTATTAAGCCGCTACAGATACTAGCCTACTACAAACTAACTTCGGTCTGGACTGTAGTTGAACCCCAATCAATCTCACACTGATCCAAGGTACAGTTGCGCTCCTTACGTCTCTGATCCCAGCAGGATACTACGCACTTGATTCCCTTAGCTGATCTCACCCACAACTAAGAGTTGCTACGACCAAAAGTCGAAGACTTTAAGAAACAAATCTGTCTCACACAGAAAAGTCTACAGGAATAGATAAATCTGTCTCCCACAGAAATACCTACGAGTTTTGTTTTGTCTTTTGATAAATCAAGGTGAACAGGAACCAATCAATAACCCGGACTTATATTCTCGAAGAACAGCCTAGAATTATCCATCACCTCACAATAATCTTAATCGACTAGCGAAACAAGATATTGCGGAATCACAAACGATGAGACGAAGATGTTTGTGACTACTTTTCTATGTTGCCTATCGGAGAAATTAATCTCAAGCCAATCTTGCGATTGTACTCAAATACGATAGAAACAGCAAGATCAGATCACGCAACTACAGAGAAAATAGTTGGGTCTGGCTTCACAATCCCAATGAAGTCTTCAAGTCGTTAACCTACAGGGTCTCGATATAAACCTAAGGTTAAAGGAGAATCGACTATAGCTTATACAACTAGTATCACACAGGAGGTGTGGGGATTAGGTTTCCCAGTTGATAGAGTTCTCCTTTATATAGTCTCCAAACCAGGGTTTGCAATCTAAGTTACTGATAGACGCATTATTGTGTCTAATATGTCTCAATTGTATATATTTTTAGTGTTCGATTTTGTATTTATTTTGTTATTTTATGTCTTTGTAGGTATTTTTAGAGAAATAAGCTCTTGCGGAGAAATTGGCTCGAAAAGTGGTGTTTTACACCCCAGGATAGAGTACTAAAGGCACCCCAGAAATGCACCGGAAGCACCCCAAAAATGTGTCGGAGGAACCCCGAAAAAATTACTATCTACACCCAAAAAATACTATTTGCACCCCATAAGACAAGTGCTAAAGGGACACCCGTGCAG